>VZRI01001990.1:398007-436078 GCA_013397515.1 Upupa epops
GCATGATCTAGATGTCAGATGTTAGGTTTACTTGGTTGGTTTTAGTTTGGACTGGATGATCTTTAAGCTCTTTTCCAGCCTCATCATTACTGTGATACTGTGACATCAAAAAGAAGAAGGGATATCAAGAGATCATGAAGCCCAACTCCTCCACCAAAGCAAGAACTGCCTAAAGCACCTTGCACAGGGCTGCATGCTGGCAGGTTTTGAATGTCTTCAGAGAAGGAGACTCCACCTCTCTGGGCAACCTCTTCCAGGTCTTTGTGACTCGTGCTATAATGTCTTTCCTTACTTCTTCTTTTGTTCTAGCTTGTACTCATTGTTCCTTGTCCTGCCACTGAGCACAACTGAAAACATTCTGGCACCATCCTCCCTGCAGCCACCCTTCAGGTATTTATAGGCATGAACCATTAAACCTTTCTGTGTCTTGATTTACCACATTGGACTATGAGGGCAATAATAGCTACCTGTACCTCACAAAGCAGTTTGGGATGATTACTCCAGGTTTGTCTAAAATGAGCACTCTTTTGTCTGGCATGTGGAAAGGTTTATGAATATCTCAGAAGACAGGGTTTTCTCATCTCTATGTAACATGGGGTTGACATTTGACATTTTGACATTCAACAGCTGACAATTCTAGTTGTTTTATCATCTTCCGTCCTCACTTATGAGGCCTTTTCTCTTCATTTAATGTAGATGACTAAGGAAGAGTAGATTTGTGTTTCCCTAAAGTCAACTTCTGTGAGCATGCCCCATAGTCTCAGCTAAACAGCTGACTGTTTTGATTAGGAGCAGAGATAGATCTCCAAAGATCACAGGGTTCATGAGTAGCTGAAAGAGCCTAGAGGCACACAGATAAGAAAAGGTTATGGCATAAATCTGAAACAAATGAAGTGGAGCAGCTGTCTAAATTACATTTTTAAAGACTATTTTGAAAAAAAGCTGACAAAACTATTCTAATTTGTTCAGAGCTAAAGTTGCTACCACTAAGTGGGGATGCCAAAAAAGGAGCAGGGGTATGGAGAAGAATGATACTGAGGATTGTTAATACTGTTGTGTATTTCAAGGGGTACTATTTCAGACTATCTCTAGGCTGATCCTTTGAACAGATTATATACTATCACAGAATCACAGCTGGAAGATACTGGCTGTGCTCCTGAAATGCCTAGGATCTTCCCACTGTTAACATGCTTGAATTTTCTGAAAAGGTGGATGGTTTACTACTAACAAAGGGTAAAATTTTCAGGTCAATGTGATTTAAACAACAGATGTGCTCTTTTGAAAAGGGCAGGCACAATTTGCAATTCTTACCCTGTTACATAGATTTTGTATCTCCAGCTGCACTTGTTTTTAAGGTTGCTGGCCCTCAATGCTTGTCAGCACAGAGGTTCCTTGGAGGATTCCCTAACTCACAGTGTTGAAAACAGGCAGAATACTTTAGCTAACATTGAATTTACCTCCAGGCTTTGCCTGATGTTGATTAGTAAGCATCCCTGTGAACTATTTTAGCGGTGGAGAAGCAGGAAGAGGAAATTCTTGCAGAGAGGTGATGACAAACTTGAGAAAAACAGTATCCAGAAGCACTGACTAACGGCGACAAAATTAGCATTTCTCCAAGTTTTGTGAATTCTGTTTTTGGAAGCCAGAGTTTTGGTAGATAATCTTTTGTGTCCTAAGAAAGGTATATATTGTACACCTTGCTAAAAGCAAATGTGCCGGTTATCAAAAATAAAAAATAACAACCAGCAAAAACATGTAGAACATTGTATAGGCGTGGGCTCCACACATACAGCAGAAGTACATAAGGACTTCTTAGTCACATTTCTTAATAAAGCTTAGACAGAAAACTTCAGGATACTTTTGTAGCTTCAGTATGATTAATGGAACCATTGATAAAGCAGAGCTTTAGCTTTAGCCCAAAATCAATTGAAATTGTTTCACAGCTCTCCTATGCTTTTTGCAAATAATGCCTTTCATTTACTCTCTTGTCCTGTGAAAAGAGTCAGCATGATCGTGCTTCCTTCTCTATCCCTCTGTGTCTGTAGGCTTCTGATCCTGTATTGTGAACAGGAATTCACAAACTTCCCCAAACAGAGGATGCGATTGCTGCCACTGCTTAGAGTAGCCACAAAACAAAATGGTTATGGCAGTTATAGCTTAACACAAAATGCCAACTCGGTTCCTTGCAGCCAGGAACACTACCAGCTTTACAATATTTTTAAAGCCCTGTATGTCTTTTTTAAAGACACAATTTTAAATACACCTGCTGAATACTTTTGTGTATTTTTTCATAAACAGTGTTCTCTGTTTTATTCCAGCTAGTGGGAACAAGATCAGGATACAGGATCTGAATCTGCATGGATATATGTAAAGAATCTATTAAGGCTATGGCCTCAAAAAAGGTTAAATTGGAGCTGGATGTGAGTTTATATTTTTCCATTGATTAGCTGTCTTGCTTCAAGGTAAACTTAGCTGAATTAAATGGAGCTAGAGCAATGTAAACCAGTCAAGAGAAAGTAAAAGGAAGAGTCGGCATGAGTGCGTACATATGCACAGCTTTCAATTAAAACTGCCATTATTATTTCTTCAACTGAGCATTTTCAGGCTGCAAAAATTAACATTTGCAACTTCAAACGCAAAACAGAAAAATAATATCCTTGGTCTAGTCAGTTAACCACACAGTAACTAAATTTAGCACCAGCTAGTCTTCAGGATATGTCCACAATAACAGATTACTCAAAATGTTCTGCTGCTATTCCCTACCTAATATTATGCCTACAACAAAATGTGGAAGTTTAAAATATCTCTGTAATTATGGTAAACAGACAACAATCACTAAAATTGCAGAGCACTGTCTGCTGTTCCTAACCTACAGGCTGTATAAAGAAAGCTAAATTAAACAATTCTGCCTACCATGGGTAGTCAAATACATACTGGATTCCAGGTGTAGGTGAAGGATGAGGAAATCATATTTTGAGTGGGATGTAAACTGTAACCCAGATTTTTGTGAAGCATTCTAAATGATTTCTAATTCTGAACAATTAGTTTAAGGTTCCTTACTAACTGTACCAAGAATTTTCACAGATATTTTAAAACATATATATATAAAATGCCACTGTTTCCTCTTACTTGCTTACTTTGGAATTGGGATATTACTCAGTGTCCAGAAACGTTTATGCTGCACTCAAGCCAAATTCCTTTTTGAATTGTGTCCAAAAAAGAAGCAGGTATCATTTAGTGTCTCTCTGACTGTGTTTTGAGAAAAGCAATACTTATTTCTGGGCATGGCTTCCACCCCTCCCTGCCTGTGACCCCAACGATGTCCTTCTGCTTACGTACAGCAGCCTTTGAGTGAGAACAGGAAGAGGCAAATCAAGGAAGCAGCTGCTCTCTGAATCACAATCCTCTCTGGATTTCTCTATAAAAAAGTTAATAGGGAGATAACATAGAGCAGAAGCAAAATATTTCTTGAAGATACCTCTGCAGCTGCTGCTACCAAGGAGACTCACCGGAATGGTGGTGAATGTGGATGCAAACACATACACAGTTTTCACAGACTGGGGGTCTCTTTCACTTCAACTTGTACAATCTACAGGACTGACATCCTAAAAACTCAAGAGAGCTGTCTCTATGAAAGATCTATTAGTTTGGCTCCAGAGATTTCTCTTCTATCCTCTAAATCAAGACTTCCCACGATGGATTGATGGGAAATTTAACTGAACAATAGACAGCAAAAGAATTCATTATGAATTTCTGCATTCAGTGATCAAAGTGAAAAGTCTGGTTTGGTAGCAAATTGTATTGATCTCATGTAGGAGTGAATGGCCATACTTTACATAACAGTGAAATCTTGATTCTAGCATCTTCAAACTGAACATGCAATATACTATTGGTGAAATGTTTGTATTTACTGACTTATTCTGTATTGTTCTGTCTAGATGTTGGTAGATACATTATTAAAAAAATACTAGGAAGGCTTCATCATGGAGACACAAATTCCTGGATCTTATGTTTGCAAACAGCATCCGGTTTGTGCCTTCTTGTAAAATTTTCAGAATTTTCCAATGAGGTGGCAAACATATGTGACTAAAAGGTAAGTCAGAGGAATACTTATTCTATGAAGGGCATACAGGAGACCTCAAGGAGTACACAAGTCTGGTTCCTGGAAATCCTTGAGGTGTGTTACATACCCACTGTACTGCAACATCTCCTTAAGAGGCTCTTCTTCTAACATTTTTAAAGTTTGTATTGAAGAATTGCCTCTGAGCTATTAGAATATAAACCCATTCATTAGACTACTTGCTTACCTGTTCAAGTGAGCACAGAGAGGCCAAAATCTAACATGAACATATTTGAACAGCTTTTTTCTCAATGCACTTCTAAAACAATGTGTAGACTTGAGTAATCATTGTTTTGCAAATCTAGGAAAATCTGTCCTTTTTCATTTTAAAAGAGACCAGCATGCACTGTATTATTCTGGAGACTGATTATCTGTTTCTTCATTGCTCCTTTTTTGCACCAGATAGTCTGAAGATATTTTTTAAATAATCAAAACTCTGAGCCATATGTTCTAAGCCAAATGCTGCAATACAGGACAGAAATAAAAAAGGCTCAAGTTTTTGGGTCTGAGACTTGACCTATTCAGGTTTTACCTGATATTTTATCAGCAATTAGAGATAGTTTACAAGAGCTAAGACAGCAAAATGAATGTAAGCACTCCTACATTATCACTCATAAATGTCTGTGCTTTTACATCTTCCTCTAATAAATTACACCAAAAATTGACAAGTACCTTCATTCACAACTGTTCAATTGCTATGCAAATTCCCAAAAGCTTCTTAGGCTTAATTCCTTCTCTCAGCTGCCATTTCCCTTGTGCTATTTTAAGAAAAAAAAAAATAAGCCATTAATGGCTCTCCTTCCTGGCTCATAGTTCCTTCCTTTCTTCCTGCCCTTACTGAAAAATTGTCTTCTGAGTGATCCTCTTGAAAACTAGAAACTCAGTCTTTGCATCATTTCTGTAAAATCATACGCAGACTCGCTGAAGGGATTTCAGTGTTCCCCAGCAGTGCTGTGTGCTTCCACAGTATAGCCACATGGTTCTGAAGGTGGACTTATACTCTCCCTCTTTCCCATTTAACTCATTATTTCATTAATTATCTAATACATTTTCTTTAAAGGAATTCAGGAGCTCCTTTCAGTGGTTTAATATGAAGAGAACTTCTAGAAAGCACAAACTCAAACTGCAGGAACAAGCTAGTGAACAGTGACATTTAATAGAATAAATCCCTGCCACTTAGTTTAGCAGCGCCTTTGGTGAAACTACTTCACTGTGCCTTTCTGCAAAATCTTTACGTATCTTCAATGAAACAATGAATGCATAAGACTAATAGAAGGTCTTACGGTGCGAAACCCTTGCTGATTTGAGCATACAGAGCGGGCTTTTTACAGACGGGGACATAGTTCCACATATTTTAGATTGCAGTGTCTGTGATGAAACCAGAAATCTGCAGTCACAACTTAGTAGCAGCATGTTCAAGAACAGCATGTAAAATACATAGGCCACATTGGATCGGGGAAGTGCTGATTCCACTATAGCTCAGTGGAAAAGAAAGCAGTGACATGTAGAAGATGCTGGCACTGGACATTTTGCTTATGGTCATTAAAAGTGACCATGGGCCTTTGGAAACCTTCATTGCAGCTTACTGTGTTTTTAAGCATGGATGATGAGGAGTTTCATGATGTAGAAGATAGTGAAAAATCAAGTCTCCCTGTTCTGACACTGAAATTGTGTTTTGAATTCCCATTCTGCTAATTTCTGTAGACCTTTCTCACACATGTTTTGCATGTAGTACTAATATGGTAGAAAAAGTTTCCTACCTTAGATGACACTTTGCATTTCAGCCTAAAAACAGTCCTAGGTAATTATTTAAAACATTTGTTTCCTTCAATAAACATCTCATGAAAACATTAATTTCAGTTTCATTGGAACCTAGGCTTTCGAATGGAAGAGTCACAAAATACCCAGTATTTTTGGGTATTTTTTGAAAATCATCCTGTTAACAGGAATTTTTTCATGCTTTAGCATTAAAAAAATGAAGCACACATCCTGGTAATATTTCATCAGGTTCTGACTAACAGAGAATCAGTAGAGTTCTAGAATGTACAATTACGAACAGGCATAAACTTTGAGACATTTTTGTGGTTTGAGAGAAAACTAACTTGAGTACATACGTCTGGAAAGTCCCACCAAGAAGCCACTTCTGTATTTTCAGGAAATTAAGCAAAAGGGCCTACTGCAATATTTCTATTGTCCCTTGTTTATTTATTTTAAGCCACATAATAAGCAGAAATTTGTGATCATAGGTGCAGTATTTAGACCAGAAGACATTGTCTGAAGATAAAAGGGTTGTTTGTATAAATAACTGTCCTTAAAATTGTTGAGACCAATTTTAATGGTCTTTTATTCTGTGAGACTGTGAATAATGAGAGGGGTTTCAAAGCTTTGCAGCTGTGGTACAAAACCATGATCACAGTCCTTCTAAGTACGCTGTTTTTACTTCCTTTTTCTGGAATTATCCACAGAGATTACTTGACAAATGAAAAGTAGTAAGATATGCTGGAAGATGACCCTAAACTGTCTTGATAAAAAGGCTGTCTAGAAGAGTAATATCCTGAATTAGATTGTTGTTCCTGAGCATGAGAACAGTTATACTAGATCAAAGTGTCATGTAGCCTCGCATCCTGTCAACAGCAGGGACCTAGAAAAGAAACTAACATGAGGATGAACATATTGTCACCATTCCTTGGCACTTATAAGAAGCCTATAGGAAGTCTGAGGAAGAATTGTACATAGGGGCATTTAACAATAGGATGAGGGGTCATAGTTTTAAGTTAGAAAAGGGTAGATTTAGGCTGGATATTAGGAAAAAGTTCTTTAATCTGAGGGTGGTGGATCATTGGAACAGGTTGCCTAGAGTCCCCATCCTTGCAGACATTCAAGGTCAGTCTTGATCAGCCTCTGAGCAATCTGTTCTAGTTATATATCTGTTTGTTGTAGGAGTTTGGACTAGAGGTCCCTTCCAAATTCCATGATTCTATGATTTGGACGACCCTGAAAACCAGAAGTTTGTAGCTCAGCATATTCTGTGCAGCCTAGGGTTTGTCTAGCCTCAAATTCTATCTCCAGTATAGTTCACAACTAAATGCATAAACCCCAGTCAAAATGGATCCAACATATACTCTCCAACACTCTCCCAGCCTTCTGATTCTTTCAGACTACCTAAGCCTGACACCATTTGTTCAGTAATCCATCAACAGATCTCTCTCAGAAGTAACCAATATTTCTCTTAAATTCTGTAAACTCCCTGTGTCCAGTGTCCTTTGGTAACAAACTCCACAGGTGTGGAATTATGCTCTGGATTTGACTGTTAATGTCTTCATTTGATGACCAATACTTCTTGTGCTTGATAGAGTCTCTAAAAACAATTGGTCCTTGATTACAGATGTTAGAAGGACTAAAATTAGTCAGTCAGATTCTAATGTAGCTCAGAATCACTTTCCTCATCTTCCAAAAGCAAGTGGCTCCATCAGGTCTCGTTTCTGTATGGACAGAAAGGACAGTCTCTCCTTTCTTTAGTAAGGTTTTCTAGATCAAAGGGTCTTCCCATTTCCTCAGAGTTTCTGGATTTCAGCAGCACTTTCTGTCTAATGCCCCCGGCGATTCAGAAATCATGATGTCTGCTTGAAATCTTTCAAGCAGACAAGTTTCCTATTCTGACAAAACAGATCTTGAAGACTTGGAAACAAGAGTTTTTGTAATTATACTGATACTAGACAATTAGAAACTTGCTACTGCCAAATGGGAGTATCCCTCATTTGGGATACTTCAACTGAGCCCCAGCAGATTCCTCAGCAATATTGCAAAGCAGTGAGACTTTGGGTGAGCCCAAAGCTGCACAGTTAGTGACCACAAGGTAAAGCATTGAATAGAAAGTATCTCTTTCATATAGTTGCTGTGCAATTTTCACTACTTTGTGAGGAGAATGGGACTTTCTGTAGGTCTACAGAAAATAGAAAAGAAAGAGGAAATTCTTCACATTGGCATAACAAACACCACTTTAGTTCTGCCATGCTTCTCTGACTGAAAGAGTGATGCGCCTGCATACTGCATAAAATCACATCACATGCATATGGTTGACTGTCCAGCAGCAGTTAATGACACTGTTTCTTTGTTTAGCTGCTGCTTTGCTGCTGTGAAAACATGTCTTCTGATAATGTAGGATGCTTTTTCATACCTTACACTTAATTCTTTTCTTATGAAGCAAAAAAGAACCCAACGTCTTCCCTTTACCAAAGACAAGAGGTTGTAGAGAGTAGGAATTATTGTAAGGTTTTAATTCTGGAAAATGAAAGCAATGATGCGGATTTGCAGCAGAACCATCCTGTCATACTCCGCCCCGCTGCTCCCACATAAAGCACAGTGCTGTGTGCAGGGTCATGTTCTCACCTCATGTGAGCCTCCAATCTGATGAGATATGACAGCTGAGCCTGCACACGCTATTACGCTTTACTGAAATATTAGGGTTTGTTGTGCATAGTGACATGCTGATAAACTCTTAATTAGCTGGTGTTCACAAGTGTCTGCTTTTACAGTAGATCCTAATTCATTGGCCTCTGCCTGTACTATGTCTCTATATGCCAAATATGGATGATACTGCAACTGGTATCCTCTTGTGTATGCATATACAAAGAATGATTAGCTGTAAAGCCTTCTGTGAGGCATTTTATATGGAAAACTACTTAAAATATATATTGAGTTGCACAAGACAGCTGCCACAATTCTGAAATGAATATCTGCTAACCATTTCTATGCCAGGATCGTCACTCACAGTCACTTTGTAACTGTATCCAGACCACTAAAGCAAAAACATTATTTGGCAAGTAGCTTTTTTTTCTGATCTACAGTCACTCTGGTACTAAACAGTATACCAGCCTAACACAAACATGTTATTATGTTCCCTTACCTTACCAATCTTTGTGGACTAGCAATCAAAATTTCAGATTTCTGTTTCTAATTGGATGCTTCCTTTTGTGACAACAAAGATAATTCATATAGTGTCCTAAACGGGATACAGCATTTGAGTTTTCTTTGAGAACACACTGGACACTTTTACTTTAAGGCCACTCAGTGCTGTTCTCAAAATGGGGTTAGGAAAGGCTATACTTCCCTGAGAACTGCAAACAACATGATTTGGAAAGAGTTCTATGTGATAAAGGTATTTTTTTCTGTTTGCAGTAGAACCAGTGAAAGAAATTCTAGTATGATTCCTTTCATGACAGTATGCAATATTATACAGTGTCTTCCCTCTTTCAAAGAAACATGATGTATAGAACATATTCTTCTGTAAAGATGCTGAATAACATTAGGCTGCATGTAGAAGCTCTAGGTGGCAAAGGTACCTGGTAGTCTGTTTTTGAGTATCAGTGAACTTAGTGGGAGTGTGTCCTTGTGCTGGAGCCCCTTGTCGCTCCCACAATAAAGGCAGTGGCTGTGCTGAGTAGATGTAACCTCTATTTTATTTATTCTGCCTTATTTTATTTACATTTGTTTTTAAATTTCTTTCTGCTTTAAACTTCCTTGCCGTGCATCATGATTTATATTTCCCCACCTTGTCTTTCAATTTGCAATAAAGTTTGTGAAAGAGAACAATGCAGGATGTTTAACTAGAACAAGGGAAATTTCCCTCCCTTTACATACCAAGATGTTTTTCCTGTGAAACTAAAGACAGGTAAAAATAATAACCATTCCCCTCATCACACTCCTAATGCACCCTTTGTAATCTCTGTGCAGCTTTTCCTTGTCTAATGGACATGGGAGTGATTGTGGAACTTCGATGATTCAGATGCAAAATCCTCTACTCTTATGGGAGTCAGGAGATCGGTTAGCAAAGGTACCTTCTGTATACTGAGATTTGAAGGTCATAATCTAGCTTAGTGTTCAAGATACACAGTAAGCTTGGTGATATTGCTTACAAGATCCTTCCTTTGAAGCTTTAGCCCAAAAAAGACAACATTTTCATTTGGCAGCAGTATCTGATTCACATGTTCATTGAAGTCAGGCTTCCTCTTTTGAGAACTGGAGGAAACTAGATTTGTTGTTTGAAATGTCAGCAACCTTTTACAGAGAAAAAAGAAAAAGCATGGGAAGTAAAGCCACTAGTTTCTACTTCTATCATAACAGTGGCACAAGCTCTGAAAACAGGAACAAGGACAGGTTTGGGGATATTTTAAATGTGGTGACACTTTACATCTGTATCTATTAAAAATGACAAGTCACTGGGAACATAAAACACTGTTGATTTATGTTCCTTATTCTCCTCCCAATATTATATTCTCATTATAGAGGTGGCTTTTTGAGTTACAGCATAGGACTGGAATCATTGAGACCTACGGAAGTCTCTATACGTGTACCTACACACAAAGAAAAGGAATGTCTCTTCCCTAGAAAGCACTTATGTATCTCACTTAGAGTGAGACTAGAAACTAATGTACTCACCATAGTAAGTGTCAAAAAGAATTGAAATTCAAAAAGAACTGTCTTCTATAAACTGCCTTGCAAACAACCTGAGGATATTATTATCATATGGACAGAAAATCAGGCTTTGTCAAAATAAAGCTAATTGCAAAATGTAAAGCAAAGTTTATACATCTACAAGCACAACTGTTTAATGCCAATGCAAAGAACTCGCAGGGGGCACAATATGTGACCTACTGTCTACTAAAATTTGATGATTTGTCCTGTTCTCAGAAAATCTACCTTTATTCAGGTCAGCAGTCTGGTGCCTTCAACCATTACAGCCACATTTTACTGTATCTACCACAAGAGCCTAAACACATGAGACAGACTGACGTGAAACTGAAGAATCAATAAAAATAAAATCTGTGGAAAATGTAGTCTGAGAGCAGCACTCAAAAAGCCAAGGTGAATTAAATGTTTGTAGATATAGGACTGCCATTTCTTTGACACCGGATGGCAGGCTGGGTAAAGGTGTGATTCACAAGCATTTTCTGAACAGAGAATGAATCTCAATATTACAAGTGAATTTGTGCTGCAGAGGAAAGTCTGAGAGAGACCATATGGCTTTAAGTCACAAAAATAACAGGTTTGCTGCCTTTTAAGAACAAAAAATTATATTAGTGGGGTATATGGTTTGGATGGCAGATTTAGAAAATGATTGGCACACTATATTAGACTGGAATTTTAAGAATCACTGAATTATCCTATGTTATTGGTGGAACATGTCTTTTATTGTATGGGCTGGTCTCAATATGGATTTACATGTTTGTGTCAACTCCAAGTGGATTTTTTCATATTCATTATCCTTTTTGTTTGAAGAGATGTGTAAAATATCATTCCATTTATCCACTGAATGTAGCTCCATTTATTTGGGAGATGGTTCTAAAAGCAATTTATTTGTATGTGGAATTGTGAATAGTTAATGATAATATTCTGTTATGTTTGCATTTAACTTGTTTTTTACAGATGCAGAAGTCAAAATGTGAAAAAAATATTTGAAGGTGAGATGAATTTCTTTTACAATACTTGAAAAAAAGAAAAAGAATTGTAGAATTACAGAATGGTTTGGATTTGAAGTAACCTTGAAGATCATGTAGATTCTGCTGTGGACAGGGACCAGGGTGCCCAGAGCGCCATCCAACCTAGTCTTGAACACTTCCAGGGATGCAGCATCTACAACCTCCCTGGGCAACCTGTTCCAGTGTTTCACCATCCTCATACAGAGGAATTTCTTTCTAAGAACTAACCTTAGGGAAGAGATGGGGGTATAGCGTTCAGTGCTCCCCTGTCAGATGACATTGCCAGTGTCCATGCTGCTACATTTCCTACTCAGCTAGGACCCATCTTTCCTAACCATCCCTACACTAGCAACAGACCTGAGTAAATTACATGGGTGAAGTCCCCCTTTAAGCAGAATCCCTGCAGCCATAGAGACACAATTCATGATGCATCTTCTCAGGAATTCACCTGAAAGCAGGGCGACAAGCTGAGGAAGAGAAATGAGTAAGAGTAATTCCCCTCAGAAAATATTCATCCTCTTCTGAGCACTACCTCATATTCCTCACTGCCATCTTTTCTTTCTGAATATAGAATTTCAAATATGCACATGCGTAATTCAATTCGTTACTACGCTGCTTTTCCTGTGCTGTTTCCTATATCCTTTCTCCAACCAGAATCTTTCCATGTTCCTCAAACATGCTACTAATCAGAGCTCATCTTTACAGAAGTAAAAATAAAAAATAAATAAAAAATAAATCTGAAGCATTTCCTACCAGTTTTGGCATTTCCAGGAAGACTTTCAGTCTTCAGTGTAGCCCCAAATAACCTTGATCCAATTTCTCAAAACCTCTTTTGACCATTTCTATAAATCTACTAGGGGTACCAACTTGAGCACGTAACAGCAGTCCTAAGTGGCCCTACATTACCTCAGAAAATACCTGAGATGCCTCTCTTCCATTTACATGCCTGATTAAGTGCTTATTTGCTATGTAGAGCAAAGCTCTTGCTTTAAAAGTTATGTTTACTTAACAATTATCTTTTTGAACTAGAGCAATGCTAGAGGTTTCTACTCTGGTATTTCCAAATCCTTCCTTGGCACAGTTAAGCAGCCCAAAATCTTTTTCCTCCTTTAAATAGAAGACTGGATTTATGAAGGCCACAAATCAGGTTTCTTTACTTAATGTTATAGTTTGTGAAGTCTCTAAATTTCTCATCTGTAATATGAAGACACTGACCCCCAGGCCAACTTAGCAGCTCTGAACCACTCTAGTGAGACAAAACAGTTTTAACTGCTAGTAAGCTTTGTATAAAGAGAATTCTCTGGTGGTCAGAGTAACTTCAGTGACTACAACATCTACAACTTTCTCTTCTCCAAAGACTCTGCATAAACAGCTCTCTGTGAGAAAGTGTGCATGTCCCTTATGTCCCTGTCAGACCCATCTCTACCTGAAATGTGGTGTTTAAGTTCTCTGAATGAAACTCTGTTCTTTTGGCAAATCTGTTCTTTTCATGAATCACTTCATTTGAAATAAAATGCAACTTGTCACTTTCACTGGATTGTGCTCTAGCCTCCAGATTTAGTAAACATAAAGAGACTTTTTTAGCTGTATTTACCTCTTAAACTACCCTGTCTTCCTTGTGATTTCAAGCATGTTTCAGAATTAGCCAATATATGAGACACACTATGCATATTTCCATTCTTCCCAAAATAGCCCAGTATTAAATAACCATAAGTCAGTTAGAGACTGATCTCGGCTGAGATCACAGCGCAAAACTCCAAAACTCAGAGCAGAACCCAATGCTTGAATCTCTTCTATCCAAAATTATATAAATCTATCATGAATGTGGTTAAAGTACTGCAACACCAACAGCTTCAATCGTTTGCTGTCTCTGCTTAGCTGTTTTCATGGCCTCAGTCTTGTCATTTTATCTTCCTCTCATTCAATTCCTTCAGCTATAAAAAGTTTTAAATTTTACTTCTTTCTAAGCTATCGTAAGATAAACCAGTGAACTGCTTCTATAGTTCCTGAGTTCTATTATAGTGGATATGATCACTACTTGATTTTGAAAAACATGCTACCCTAAAGACTGCACTCAACATAAGCAAAAGTCTTTTGTTCAGGGATGTCGATTTAAAGAAACAGCCTACTCTGAACTCTGGCTAATGACTATTCCAAACTGTTATTTATGGAGTAAGGCAGCAGGTTTTAAAGCTGGATCTTTTGTAAGTTTGAAACATGTACAATATTTACTCACTAAGGTAAGAAGCAGGATGTTTACCATCCAAGAAAAGAAGAAACTTTGCTGATGTTCAGTTGATCATAGGCACAAAAATAAAGTATTTTTTGTGGGTGTCAAAACTGGCAGGACTGCATTTGTTGCCCTGCCATTAATTATGACAGACATACTTGCTAGATGATGTATGGCATGGAGGACTTTACCTGATAAGTTCCAGCAAAACAGATACCCTTATTCATTTTCATTCTGTGATCTTACATATAAATGAAATGTCAGATGATTTAAAAGGTTTCCTCATTTGGTATATATAATTAAGGCTGGAATTTGTCAAGTAAAGCATTCTTTAATCAAAACATACCTCCACTTTACAAGGCAATGTGCAGTTCCCAACACAGGATAGTGAATGAAACCTTTGCTGCTTTGCACATGCAGGTCATTTCCCATTATGTAAACAGGGCAGATAAGAAAAAGAAGTGTTAGACTGGGCAGTGGTCTTTACTAGGATAAATAATTCAACAAATCCATGAATAACCAACCTTTAAAATTAGACTAACTTAAAAAAAAACATTTTTGTGCTGAACTCAGTTACCCAGTCCTTGTATCACCTTGCCTTACAAACTGACCTGAACTACTAGTTGTAACTGGACACAACTTTTGACAAAATTCTCATTAAAGATGGAAATTTCTATGACCTGCACATAAAACTTGTTGGAGAACAGAAGCCACAATTTCAACTGATGAGTTTTGCTCACACAGAGACTACAGTTGGTATGTGAATTCAATATACATTCCAGAAAGTATTTTACAAATAGAACACTAGAATGCCACTGGAATGTAGCTAAAGAGTTAAGTCTTTCCCTAAAAAGCATTTGAAACCTTTCCTGAACTTTTGGTTTGGCTATCTTGTCCTTTAATCCTATATGAGATGCAGAAGTCATCCTTTGCATAGGATTTCTGTGCAAAGACAATGTCACCAGCCTAATTGCTCAAATGGGTAGGTAGGAATGGGCTCTGTTACAGGTATAAATTAGTGATTTGCTAAAGAAAACAATTCTGTGCTGCAAATTTACATGCCAATGCTAGGTTTATATATATGGACAACAAATCTGGATTTTGTTGTAGCAAGTCAAATATGGATCTGAATGTGTCCAGCTTGTAAGTGCCAGACAGGTCCAGATAGGCTGTCTTTAGGCAACAGGTACTCTTTGCCTGCAAAGTAGGGGTGCAATGGGTGGGAGTTACTTTCCTTACAGCTTTTCTTCAGAGCAGTTTCTCAGGATGGTGTATAGAGTCATTAAGATCAAAAATCTGATCAGCAGAGTGAGGGTGACTCATATAAGCAACAGTTTGCTGAATAATCCATTTTTACACATGAAGGTCTTCACTCATTGTTCTTCTTGCATAGCAGTTGCACAAATGCTAGCCTAAACTGGGTATAAAATGCTCCTAAATGTGGAGATGCTATGTTACACTCTCTGCACTCAGTTGAACTGTAAATCATTACTCAAGATAAAGAGCAACAGAGAACAGGAACTTCAAGAAGAAAAGCCAGGACAAGTACTATTCTGGTGTATTGCAGGTTCTAGGGATAAAACATTGAAACTCACACAAGCAAAGGACTTTTTAACTGTTATTTATTTTGCAGTTCCATTATTTGTCGTGTTGCTTTTGGCCAAAAATTTTGTTAATTAGTTTAGAAAGAATTCTCTATTTATGAAAAAAGAAGAAAAGGAACTAACATGAAACCAGTTACTGGTCTTTAGAAAGATTCAGTTTTGAAAAAAATATTGAACATATTTGCTTCATTTTGTTTAGGAGCATGACTTCTGAGATGCAATTGCTCCTGGTAGTCAACACCCAAGCCTAAACTTAGTTTCTTCTCGACAATCTTACAAAATAGGTAGAAGGAAATCCTGTTTCACAGTGTCAAAGGATCAGTATAAAAGTTTCATTATTGAAAGTTACTTCTATCTCCTGTCTGCATTTTGCATAAAAACTTGAAGGAAATTCTAAAGATCTGTACAAATATTGTAATCTTAAAGCCCTAGCAAGAAATACTGGTAATAGCATAGATTGAGTGGTACAGAAAGAGCACCATCAGATACTGGGTTCAGTGCTCATTGTTGTTACCAAAACACTTAGAATTGGCAAGAAAATTATTTGAAGAATGCCACCTTCTATCAGGGAGTCAACAAGGAAAACATCAAGGAAGAAGCTGAGTCCAACCTGGCTGGATTCAAGCTTTCAGCCTTTTTCAGAGCGGTAAATTCATGTATCCCAGTAACTATTTTCAATGCCATAAAACCTTTGTCATAAATTCATGGTGCAGGTTTTGCATGTGTCTTCATTTTTCTATTTATTATTCTTTCTTTCATGTGCAAAACACCAAAGAGTTTCTGCCTACTCACATGTTCATGGCCCCAGACCTAAGGAGAAGTTGGATTATCTGACAAAAACTAACCCGTACAACCTTAGAGAAGTATGGAAGTGCATAGATTAGTATTGTTATAGAATTATCAAAACATTGGTTAATTCTTTGGTGTTGGAGGAATGTTCCCTTGCAGGTTTAGAGCTAGGCCTGTTTCCAGAGCCAGTTTCTGTAGGATTTATCTCCTTAACTCCTAAAAATAATACTCTCAAGATAAGTACTAACACATTACCAGCACAATGCTGCTCTTTAGGAAAGACAAGGGACCAAGCTGGAGACACTGGCAGGTATCAGAGTAATAAATGATGTTATTTCTTTCCTTGGGGGGCAACATGATGTTTTGAAAAGCTCTTTTTCAGAAATACTTGACTGGTCAGGCAATAGCCAACAATATATTTGTGTTCAGATATAAGATATTGCCATTTATACTCTGAAGCTCTGAAATGGCTTTCAGACTTTTATAATATATTAGAAGCCTGCATTATTTTTATTTCATTCATGAATAAAACTAGTTCACTTTCCCTCATCACTAATAATAGAGCAATTCAGGTTAACTGTGAGCATAAACTCTCTACAGTACACAAACTCTTTCAGTTAGTTTCTTTAAATTTACTTTAAGGGGGGTTATTTGAACATTCCTATCCCTATTGTAAAAAATGCAGTTGACACAGCTTCTTATAATGGCAAAGCTATTGATAAAGCTTCGCATTGTCTTTAAGCAGAGGTCCCATGAAGTTACTTATTTACAAGTTAGTTGCAGCACTCCTGTCCATCTTTTACGATATACATGAGTGTATGTACAGAAACACAAGATGAAGAGTTATAAATATGCACAGGTTCCAAACCAGAAATCACTCCCCACATTTGTGACTCTTAAAATACAACCAATCTGACTGATCCCTGTTAGGAAGCACATGTTCCAAGGATAATAATATGGCACAAGTTCTACATGAAATATAGATTTAAATCTACAGGACACCATTACTGTATATTTTAATAAACTTCAATGCAGTTAAAAGTCTTTTATACAGCAAGATGATTGTTAATTAAATTTTTAGGTTTCAGTTCATTTAACATACCTAATATTTGCATGATACGATGTTATGCATTTCATTAATATAATTAGCCAGAGAATATGCTATCAATAAAAGAAATTCTATCATTTTCTCTGTAATGTTTATTTGCTGTATTATCACCATATTATTTAATTATGATCAGTGTAGATCTGATTGTCATTACCCTCAAGAAAAGGAAGGGTAAACACTTAGAACTATACTGGTAATACTTTAACTACTTTGCATGAAATTATAGACAATATTTAAACTTCCTTGCAAACTTAGAATACCTTCAGCCTGGGAACACATTTGTTAGTACAGGTTTCCATGGCTTGGTGTTTGCTGGTTTTCATTTTCTTAGAATGAGTTCTAAGTTATTTGCATTTCTTTAAAGCTTAGACCTTTGCATGAGTATAGAACATTGTTTAGTGTCTAATAAATAGCTCTGATTTGGAAGCTAAGAAGTGGCGATCGATCAGAGTGCTCCAGAATACAATATAACTCCCTGTGCTGATCAGAGCTATTCAGATAATTTTTATTGAAATTAAAAAGTGCAAGTTGTAGCTCATATGCAAGTCCTTTTCTTAAAGGGCTAAATGACAGATACTGTTCTTTTATGAACTTCAACTTATTATCTGCAACAGGAAAAAGAAGTCAGAAAAATCTGGGTAGTAACAGTGCATTTGTGTAGAGTTTACAGTTTGCTGCTTTTGGAGGGCTTTTTTGAGAGCTAATATTGAACTTGTTGAATTTGCTAGTAAAATTCACATAGACATCTGTCAGATGTTTAATCCTCTTGTGAATTTAAATGTTCTTGCCCATAAGAGGAGATGTCAGCTATTGGCTCACCTGAAAAGAATCCCGTATAGTAATACATTCACAACCTGAGCCTGAATTAATGCTCCTTCAATATTCTCAATTATGGCTTAGGGGAAGAATGGCCTACCTGTTAAAAAATATATAGTAGCTAATTACTGATTTATACCTACTGAAGAATTCACTAAAAACTGAATGGTGGTAAAAGCGTGCTTAATGCCTTATTTGATTCTGAAAGTTTTATTAACATGTGTAGCTGAACCAAAAAGAAGCTTGACACTAAATCTGTTTACTAGTACTGGCACTACTAGATAGGCTTCTGCTATAAGGAAGATGCTCAAAAGAGCTGGAGTATTTTAATTTGAAAATTGGCAATTATTATAGTCTGGAGGGGGTGGACAGTGGTAGAAACTGTTGTATTGAGCAGATCAAAGTCCTAAACACAGCAGGAAACATAATCTACAAAGCTTCCCAAAAATGCCAGCTCTGATATTAAACATGAATGCCTCACCCCATTTGAGTAATAAGAGTGCTGCAAGTTAAATCTATTTCTCTTAGTGGGGAAAACCGTATCCCACACAGATTTGAAAAAGCACCAGAAGAACAATGAGGAGGAGCACCATGCTACTCACAGTATATCTGACCTGTGCTGGCTACCAGCCCGCCCGGTCCTATGGCCCCACAGTCCTCCCTTCTGAATTCCTGTGCCAAAGTGATCATGAGGAAAAAAGACTGCCAGCAAGGTCTCTGTGCTGCACAACTACCAAGTTCATGAGAATTAATCAGAATGGCATCAAATATTGAGGCACTGTTTGAAAGCAAAGAACACAGGTTGTTTCATATCTCCTGCTCTCTTTTCTTTCCTGCTCCCTGGGCAACTGCTTCAAAGGGTCTGTCCTTGGGTTTCACAATCCTCATTTTATAATCAAAGAGAATTTGGGATAGTGTAAACTGTTACAGTCAACTGCAAGGTCCATTTTCTAAAGTTTGCCTGCCCAGTTCCATAAATACAGCAACTCCTACCATTTTCACAGGGATAGCTCAGCAGGACTTCATCACGTGTCTGTTGGCTGGAAGATAACAATCAACTTGTCCCCAAGGCTCTCATAAGGACAATGTGGCTTTACTACTGAATCTCTGTCAGGATCTCAAGAAAAATTATGTTTTCCAAAGCACGTCTGTATGTGCCACAGACAAGCAGACCATCCTGCACAGTAAGCAATATCCTATGCTTTCTTGTCCTCTCTATTAAGCTATAATTGGAGACGACTGGAGGCACAACCTTTCCTCGAGTAACTAAAAAACATTATTAGGCACTGGTCCTTGCTGATTAACCCCTTGTTATGAGAAGAGCAACCATTAGAAAGTTCAGCAAGGACAACATACTTCTAGTTGCATCTCTCTGTGCTTCGTAGATGAGAAGGGCATTGAACATCATTAATTGGACCATGTAGAGTACATCTTTTACCCTCTCCACTCCCAGCTCTACACTTTTTCTTGCGGCAAAGCATGGTTTTGGCATTTGATCTGTTCTAGTCAGCCCTCCCATCCCTTTGATTAAATTAGTTTCATATGTAGATTCAAGTGTATGTGTTTTCCAATCTTATATGCAGCTAATACTGCATTTCAAACAAGAGGAAGAAGAATAGTACACATTATTTTTTTCAGTGTGTATCACTGCCAACTTCTCACATAACATAGCACTGGTCTCCTAAAACTTCTCTTTCTTTGTGTCTTTTTTATATATCTGGAATAGTGTGTTGGTTTCTGGTAGCTCAACCACCTCTATGGAAAGTAAAAGGATTGTAAGTTAAAACAAATAAATGCAAATGACATTAAGAAAAGAACAACAGGCATTTGTGACCCCACATCATTTCCTAACTTGTGGTGTATGAGGAGAGAATGACAGACTTCATGCTTTGTTTTTATATCTATGCTAAAAAATAACATTTCATTGTAGGGTTGTTTCAGACCTCAAAAGCCTAACGATGGTCATGCCAAAATAGCACAACATGGAAGTGGTAAAGTAAACCACAAGCAGATGCCTCATAGGAATATCCTGCATGATATAATTGCATGGTTTTACTGGAGAAGTTTTTCTCATGCAAAAAGTCTAACGAAATTCTGAAAGGACCAATGGTGCACCTGCCAATATTAGAGGACATGTCTGTTCTTTTTGGAGGTATAATTACTCTTTGTGATTGGTAACAACTTTGTTGTCCATGTGTTTCATTTAATGTAAGCAATCACTACACCTTTGTTGTCCATGTGTTTCAATTAATGTAAACAATCACTACACAGTAGCCAGTCTACATATAAGCAGTGATATATGGTCACAGCCAACACAGGAGATGGTAATGGTCTCACAGCTTGGGTAATCCCAAAACTAATGCTAGCCGCTCACCAATCCTGAAAGCCATTGATTATGATTCTACTACAAATGGAAAATAAAATAATTTGTATTTATACTATTAGGGGAAGGAAAAAGAGTTGTGCATAGATCAAAAGTCAAAGGAAAAAAGCACCCTAACCTAGCTAAACCTGGATGAGTGCAGCTGAAACATTCAAAGGATTAGTTGCGGCAAGAGACTGCTCCTTTTATATTTCCCAAGTCTTGAAGTCATGGGTCCCAGAGCTGCCTTAATAGAGAGAGATGCCTAAATAAAAGAAAGTGTTTTGTTAGAAAACTACTGCAAAAATATGTATTGCCAGAAACCCCTGGAAAATGCAGTGTTTGCCTAGGTTGGCTGAAGAAGGTATCACAGAGCATGTTTCCTATAATATATAAGAACATGCTTTCTTTACATTTTGTATACACCTAGTGTTTCCATAAGCAAATGTTTCTCCAGTAACATAAACTCATATTCTCACACTAGGCATAAATTTGACCTCAAACCCTCTGTAAGACATACAAAACACAAGAAAAATTCTAAAAGCAAAGTTGAAAATGTACATGGAAACATATATTTTTGGTAGTTTGAATATTTTGGTAGTTTGAATATTTGTAAAGTTTTACATTTGTAACTAATTACAGAAGTAATATAGCAGAGGACAGAAAATTCCTGACAGCAGGACTAATATGACAGAGCAGCTGAAAACACATACAGTTTTCTTTATGACCACACACAACTATTACCTGAAAAGCTAAGTTAGCTGATAAGAGTTCGTTAACTACATAAACCCAGCAAAACCACATTGATAGGTATTGTATCCAATTCTCTACTGCAACAAACAGCAGCTGATCTTTGAAAGCTTACATGTGGTAAAGGATGTATCATCAGATCAATAGAAATGCCTTCCCTGATTCTTTCTGCAATGCTTTTGTCCCGGTTTGTCTATTCCTGGGCTTCTAAAAACCTTTTAGCAAATACCATTTATCCTGTCAGACCATTAACACCATGAAACACAGCAAAATCTTTCTGATAGCTTCAGGAGATCAGAGCCGTAAGAGACAAATGTGTGAAATGACTGTTTTGTTTGACTCCTCATCATTCCTGAAGATAAATGTACTTTTTTTTTCTGTATTGAAACTTTAGCTGTGGCTACAGATATTTACTATTTTAATCCAGGTAAGTACTACATTCATTCAGGGGGAAAAAGAGATGTAATCTGGAGACTTCATTGACATGAATCTAAATAGACTAGAGTCCAAGGAACATCCTAAAAATGCATTTTGTCTTGTATGAGCCTTTGCACATCTCCATGTAGTCTGTGTCCTGTGAACAGAAAGCTTCTTTCTAGTCAAGCAACTGAAAAAACAAAGGTTATTTGCTTTGATATTATCAATTACTCTTTCATGGTAGGTAGATGTGCATTTTCTAAAAATCATACTAATCAGTTGCTCTCTCCATTGACTTGCAAGAAAGTTTCACTCTTTGATTCCCTTTGAGGCCTTTTAAAGTCTCTTATTCTTCCCAAATTCTTTATCAATCTACTTTTAGTATGCCCACTCTTACTGTTCTACATTGATTTATAGTCAGCCAAGCCAAAGAACAGTTCCCAGCAATCTCAGACACACAGCATTTTCAGGTCTATATTTTCTAGTAACAGTAAGAGAATAATGTGCAGTTAACATATTAGACTGTAATCAAGAGGTCCAGAATCAATTCATGCTCTTACCACAGAGACTCAAACTTGGGCAAATCACAACAGGAAAAATATACAGCACATATCTTCAGGCATATGATATAGGCGCCTCCCCTACAGTCTAGTCTCCCTATTCATCTCCCGACAATAGACAGATAATAGTCCTATGTGCTTCCCATTTCTGCCCACAAACACTATTTGACTTCCAGTCTTTATTGGATTATTCTTGTCTGTGTGCACATTCAATGGCTAAGTGTACTGAATTCCGAATCTTTGAGTCCTGCAAACTCTCTCACTGAAGGCTGCCAAGTAGGTATAATATCATGGGAGAAAACAGCTGAAAAGGTTTATGGACGTATAATACTGAAATATGTGCTCATGCTTCAGCAAGTATATCTGTGTATGCATTTGCACGTATACGTCTGTACAGCTACACATATACCTGCGTATCTGCAAAAGAGTGTCTCTGTGTGTGTGTGTGTGCGCGCGCGCGCACATGCTTGTGTGTGTGCGCACATGCTTGTGTGTGCCCGCGTGTGCGTGCGTGTGAGTGTCCAAGACAGCTTAAAAAGAAGAGCACTTCACAGACATTTGGGAGAAGACTGATTTACTGATGGAAGAATTTCCCCCCAAAACCAGACCACATTTCCAACCATGTGTTTGGCATTGTACTTGTCTGCATTTCCCATCTAGAATGAATAACTGGAAACACTGTGTCAGTACCCCAGATCACACGGAGAAAAGGCTGTTTGCTGCAGTGTAAGTCAGATCAGGCTGAAGAGAAGCAATTCTGTCTCTTCCTCCCACACACAGACAATTTACACCTGCACAATTCAGCTGTGCTGAAGCATTTTAATCAATCTCAGAAAATCAAGAATAGGGTCTCCTTTTACACAGATCAGAGATGTAGGAATGTCATATATATGTGTGGCAGCTTGTATATGCCATATAAGAACTGAAAACAAAGTTTCTAAAACCTGATGACATTTTTTTGGTATATTTGTGAATTAGATATAGTCATTACATTAACTTCTCTTTATACAGCAAATACATGTACTTTATTATTTACAGTGGAAGATTTTTTCTTAATTCTTTCAAGAATGTGGAGGCTAAAAGGAAATATGTAAAGCATTACTATTATCCATGATTCATTGACAACAGGGCAGGTTTGGTCCATACTTTTTCAGAAATGGTGTTTCCTACAATAGTGCCAACTAAGAATAAGGACCCATTTTTCTAAGCACTATGGAAACAGAATAATCTTAAAATCAGCCCTACCTCAAACAATTTACAATCTAAGAAATGACAGAAAGCAGATAGTAGGTGTTAGTTTAGTCTTTATGTCTTGCCTTGTATACTGAAAGGGTAAAGAATTACATAAATTGTTGCTGGTTCAGATGCAGCTTTGTGATCTGCAGATTAAACTGAAACAGTAACTATGGCTTCTGCCTAGCTGTTCCAGGACGTATTTGAATTCTGGGATCTCACTGAACCTCACCACTTTCCTTCACACAAAGGCTATTAGTTGCACTTTCATAGTTTTTATTCAAAATTCATAGAATCATAGAATCATCAGGGAACAGAAGGGACCTCGAAAAATCATCCAGTCCAATCCCCTTGCCACAGCAGGACTCCCCGACCAGATCCAGATGGGTTTAAAATGTCTCCAGAAAAGGAGACTCCACTAACTCCCCACGCAGTCCCCTCCTGCTCCCCATCACCCTCCCTTGGAAGAAGTTACAGAATTGTCAGAGTTGGAAGGGACCACAGGATCATCCAGTTCCAACCCCCCTGCCATGGGCAGGGACACCCCACCCTAGATCAGTCTGGCCAGAGCCTCATCCAGCCTGGCCTTATACACCTCCAGGGATGGGGCCCAACCACCTCCCTGGGCAACCCATTCCAGGCTCTCACCACTCTCATGGTGAAGAACTTCCTCCTCACATCAAGTCTAAATGGATGAAGGGGGTGATAAGCTGTAGGTTTTCTGAATTATAAAAATAGATTATACATCTTTATAGTTACTCTGAATGTGAATATTGTTTATTTGCCCCTAAGTGTGCAGTAGTAGTTAAAAATTTCTCATATAAGCTAGTGAACAGCCTGGAAAAGTTAGCATTTTAGGAGGGTGCAGGGGTACCTCTGATGAACCAAAAGAGCTTTAAGGCTTTGAGTGAACATTCTAAAATCTTTGACAAAAAAAACCCCCAGTTATCTTGTCTCTACTTCTGTTTACAAAATGCATTTTAAAATCTCATTTAAAAACACAAGTAGGAGCAGTGGTCTTGATGTCACCTCATGAAGTACAGATGTTTCTCATCAAATGTTGAAAGCATCAAGCTGGAGAGAGGCATCCAGCAGTGTTCTTGAAGCACAGTCTTATTTGCATCTGGAGGATGTAGATGTCATAGAAAACATCTGTGCTTATGAGATGGACTGACAAAGTAAAGTGATCACAACAGGGGAAGATACTGCACCAGAAAAACAGGATAACTTTGAGGACTGGAGCAATGAGAAATTAAGTGAAATTCAAAGATCAAAATAAAGCATTTAGAAACTAAGAACAAAAATTTTACTCAAACTCACACCAAAATTGTTCAACTAGAGACAATGTAAGAGGAGAATGACAGGTACGCAGCACCTGGTTACAAAACTATTTGAGTTACCAATCTGCTGAAACCAAATTAAAAGAGAGATATATTCATAGGCTATACCAGAGACACAGAAGAATTAATACCATTAGTGCAGAGCCCTAGCAATACCTCATATAAACTATTCTGTACAATGCACAGATTCACAGAATTATTGAGGCTGGAAAAGACCTCTGAGATCATCAGAGCCTGTGATGTAACAGCCTGTGATGTAACAATTTCTGTGCTTCATGTTCAAGAAGGGTGAACTCAAGCTAAAGCAGTTGCAGAGATGGGGTATTCAACTGGTCTTGGAAATGAAGGGCCTGGCATGTGAAAACATCTGATTCATCTAGAGTAGGGGGAATGATATCATGACAGACGATTAAGGGGTGGGGAAAGTTAGGCTAGCACACAGTATTGTCATGAGAATGCATGGGTAAAGTCTGACCATGAATGAATTTATGCTGGAAATTAGTACATTTTCTCCTAATTAGGGGTTGAAGACAGTGATCAGCATCTCATTGGAGAAGGAAGAAGTTGGGTTCTCTGAACATGAGTCTTGGTCACTACAGAAGAAAAATTACATAACATAGATGCTCATGTTAGCGGTGCCACAAATGTCAAATTAATGTCTTACTCCTTATTACTCTATAAAATACTTTCTTCTTATCTAATGCAAAACTATCTTTTAAAATTGGTGTTTCACCAGATGAACTAAAACGTTTAAAAGTTAACAATAAACCTCCACTGAATTCACACTATTAAAATACGTGTGCTAAAACATTAGGAACTCAAGTATTTTTTTCCAAATTATTACTGTGAGCCATTCTGTGCTATGAAAAAGAAGAGGTAAAATTTTTTAGTCAGTCATCCAAAAAGCTGTGATATTATTTTTAATAATAGTGCTTTCCATAGCCCCCCCAAAGACAACTTCATTCCTACTTGATGTATTTACCACCTTTTGTATAAAGATCATCCATGTGAATGTCACTGCATAGAGAAATTGTTGATTTTATTGTTTACACCCTGGATATGTCAAATATTTTAAGACAGCTACTGAGCAGTCATTTTACTGAGAAATATATAGCTGAAATATATATATAGAAATATATAACTGAAATACAGTGACAGCAACTAAAACTTACTGTGGCAGTTTGCCCTCTAATCTGTGTGTCTTGTGATTTTACACTAACAAGTACTGCCTTAACATCTAATAGATTACAGACAGTTTCAACATCTTTTTTCATTTGTAGCTGCCTATGATGTCTCAAAAGAATTAATCTCACCATTGGTAACATGTATTTCTTGAGAAAGCAATAAGAACAATGCAAAAGTACTTTTTGAGACTCCTCTCTTCCTGATAAATTTAATGTGTCCTTTTTCTTTATAATTCAGCTCTCTATGAGATCTGAGACTACCTTTTTATGGTTCACAAGATGTTGTTGTAATCAACTTGGCTGCAAGCCCAAAGCAAGCTGTGTGACTCAGTGTCAGTTGCAATCAGTGCAACCAGGAAAAAGACAAAGAGCTGATACATTTGGAACCCACAGAGATAGATGAAAATGCTTGAAAGCTTTTCACCAAGTCTATTGGTTGAAGAGTCTCAAAATTATCTGATGTTTCAAATATGAAATATCATTACCAAGGAACATGTATATACCACCTAGTGCCATATTTTTATTTAACAAGCATTACATTTCAATTAGATATGGTATTGTTAATGTCCCACGACAAAATGTTTTACTGTGTTGTTACGCACTATGAGACTTTTGTTTAGGAAATGCTTAGACATTAATTAATACAGACAGCAAGTTACACCATCCTAAAGCCACAAAGCAGCCAAGAATGGACTTGGCTTTATGCATGTGCCTAACTTTCAGTAAGAATTAAATATGGGCTAAAAAGAAAATACTCTGATTTAAACATGATCATTTACCATCCCACTGCCTAACACATTCTCATGAGAAATAACTGGGTTTGTATCTGGCATTTGAAGTGCTTTGAAATCAAAGAAGTTACTTCAGTAGAAGGTATCTACAATTTTTCTTCATATAGCTGATAAAATCCCCTGATACAGATCTCTTGAGTAATTTCATTCACAAGCACTTTGGCAGCATTTGTGTGATCTGCTGGAGAAGAGCAATCAGGAATCCACACTACCTAAACATCGTAGGGAGGAGATGAATCCAGAGTTAGATGCAGCCGATGTCAAATAGTTACACCTGTTCTGTCCTTTCTGCAGAGAAAAAGAAAATGCACTGAGAATTCATCTGAGAATGAGTTAAAGATATCCTGGATATCTTCAACTTATGTAATAGTACTCCCACTTTCTCTGCTAGAAACATGAACAGAAATGTACTTAAAAGTCACCCACAATCACACATATGAATATAGTCCCACTCATTTGCACATTTGTATAGCGATTCCTACAATATTACCTTGTCTCAAGCAGCTTAAAAATTAACTTTTAAGGAAGAACATACAATACATATTTTAAGTAGCCCTGGGAACTCACCAGATACATCAGCGAGAACTATGACACGTCCTCCCATCACAATGAGCCTTTGGTTACATAAAAATTGGCAGATTGGCTCACATTAGTTGTCCATCGAGTCTCAAATTCTGTTTTTGAAGGTGACAAGTACCAGATGCTTCAGAGGCAGGTGCAAGAAACCCCCATACAGAACACTTATGTAATATAAAGGGTTCTTCCTAAAATCAGGCAGTTGGTGGGTGGCTTATGCTTCACAGCAGGAGAGTTTATAATGCTGTGAAATGTTTATCTTCGTTATGTAACCATGGATGTGATTACCCATCTATAGTCAGCTTGGGCAAGAAGTGCCACAGGGCTTTTAATAAACACTGCTAATCAGGACCTTGTTTTATGTCTCAGTTGAGAGACATCAGAGCAACTCAGGATCTGAGAGACCCTGGAGTATTACACCAATTTGCTAGACAGATAATTTTTTTTTAAACTATAGAATACATTCATCAGTAGCCATCTAGAAGTTGGTCTAAGCTAGTTTCCTCTAAATCAGAGATAGAGACTAGTCCAAGTGCTGATAACTGTAAGTGGTGAGTTTCTAGGGTAACACAATGAACTTGAATTGGGTAAGTAAGAGCAGGTTTTGCTTCAAGATCTTCCTGGGCAGAAGAAAATTCTCTCAAGCAATTGAAATTTAAAATAGCCCAGATCTGAATTACAATACAATCCTAAAATAATACTAATAATCTCCATTAAGCAAGACAGTGCTATTTAAAAACAATTATTTATAATAAAAGGATGAATTTGCTTCATAGTAAAGAAGGAAGGATATGCAGTATAAATACCAAAAAACCCTTCTATACTGGATGCTTGATTTTTAAAATTAATTTATATTGCTGTTTTAAATGTTCACTTTCCTTTCCTGAATTAAAGCTTTTGTGCAAGAGGCAGCATGCATGTGCAACAATTTAATTGAATTTGCTTGATGGTATAATCATGTCATTAGTTAATTCAGCACAACTCTGTGTGGCTCCTAGAAATAATGGCACATACAACCTAGCTGTCACACTGGTTTGTGCCACAAGCCCGTTTGTAGGAAAAGAAACAAGCACGACATGGTAAGCCTCAGGTTTAATATTATTTCTAATTAAACAATTTCAATAAAATTGCAACAATAAGCCTGGTGGTGGAAGAAGATATTGGAGTAACTGGACACCTGAAGTGATGCAAGACAAGTCCTCTGTAATCCTGGTATCGCACAGACTATTTTCTAAAGCAAAGACTACATGGAATGTTTACTTTCACTCAAGATAACACTCCTTTCAGACCTCACATATCCATTTCTCATTCCTTTATGCTTGTATTGGAATGGAAAAACTTGATAGAGTCTCTATCCATTCAAATCTCTGAGGCATCTTTAAAAATATAGTGGATATTTCCATTCTAATTTCTGGAAGTGAAAGACACCAGGGTGGAGTAAGAATTGTCCCCCATTGGAAGTTAAGTGATCTAAGAACATACTTCCTCCTGTCTGAACATACTAAACAGTCATGTAACTGTTCCTTGTTCATTTTACTGCAAAAGATACAGGTTTGCTTTAACTCTCTGTGTGGTACGTTGAAACTAATCTCCCAGCTGTGCCCTGAAATGAATTAAATATCTGCATAGAATTGAATCTCTTCAACAACATTGCAAGCTCTTGTTCAATTGGGCCATACTCCACAATTTTTTAAATTAATTGCCAAATATCACACAACACAAGAGATGGCAAGAGCTGGGAGGAGAACTAGAACTGCTGACAGGTCATTCTGTGTTCAGTGCATTAGACCACAGTTTCCCCTAGACAACACATTTCTGCATATGGAACAGAAACATGTCTCCGGTTCCTATTTTACATAGACTGAAATGACTGCAATTTATCTGTCCTCATTTGCTGGCCAGCAGGAACCACTGTAGTTTCTGAATATATGTGGGACATTCTCTTTGGAGGATCTTGAGGTCTGTTTTTCTAGGTGACTTGATAATAACAGGCCAAAATGTCCAAAAGAAGAAATACAGGAAATGTTATATTAAATTTTGAATGAGATTCTAAACAAGATTTTTGTATTCTGTCCACAGGTGATTTGCTTCTTAACACAACCCTTGGCAAACAAATGAGATGGCTGGCATTTCCAATGTACTCAGATTGCCTGTTTTCTTCCTTTTTATTTAACCAAATTGTGCAGTATTTTGCTATTCTTTTGGCCAGCACAAGTCTCCACAGCTTCCATAAAAAGCAGTTTTGCACTGCCACCATATACTTGCTCACCTATTCTCCTTCCAATGTTATCCATTCTTGGACAAGCATGGCTTTTTATCTATTTGCATGGCTAACTGGAAATACTGAAAAAATTAATCAGCTCTCATTTCCCACATTAGCAGGGGTGAATTTCCCATTGCTCAAAATCTGGACCACCCAGAGTACAAGATAGGGAAGGCATCAGAGAAGGATGAAGGTGAGGCTGCTTCTTCCAGTGGCAATGTTGCCCTAGCTGTCCGCGTCTTAAGGCATGTAAAAATACCACAAAAACTGAACACATGCTTCTCCCAAACTAGCCTGTGAGCATGCTCACAAAGGACAGACTAGAGCTGCTGAAAAACTGATACCACAGATCACCACTGTGATGGCTGTGCACATCAGCCGCATCTACCACATCAAAAGTACAACAGCTGATAGCTCTGAAAACATGCAAAATGTTTCTCCCCACCATCCTCCCACCTGGATCTCCATTTTCTAATACAGATTAGCAGTTGTTAGCATTTCTCTATCTAGTATAGAAAGTTCTAGGTTATTACAAATCATCACCTGAAATACTTTATGAAAGAGGTACTTTGATGAGTTGGCTCCATCTGAAATACATTGGAATTGACATGAGTTTGACTCTAACATGGGTTTATATCTTGCTGGAAAACATTTTTGAGACAACAGCATCCAGCAGAACAAAGGACTTTTTTACCCCGTGTGCAGTAACAGGATTCCTCACTGTAACTTAAAAAAATCTGACTTTGCTGGAATTCTAATATTGATCTAATCAGCTCAGTTTAGCTAAATCCTTATTAAGAAATATGTAATGACCACCCAGTGTTTAACTCGCACTAGGATTCTGATTAAAAGCTATTGCAGAAGAAATTACCAAGTTAGTTCTAATAATTTTCCTCAAAATGTTAGAACAGCCACCCAACCTCGGTTTCCGAGTAAACTTACAATTAGGACCTGGATAAGGATGTAAGTACCACCTTATTTTGTGAGGGCAGAGATCATAAAATCATAGAATCATTAGGGATCAGAAGAGACCTTGAAAGATCATCTAGACCAATCCCCATGCCACAGCAGGATCACCTAGACCAAGTTGCACAGGAACACATCCAGGCCGGTCTTGAACGTCTCCAGAGAATGAGACTCCACAACCTCTGTGAGCAGCCTGTACCAATGCTTCAATACCCTCACTGTGAAGAACTTCCTGCTGATATTTATATGGAACCTCCTATATTTCCACTTGCACCCATTGCCCCTTATCCTGTCACTAGACGATCTTGGGAAGAGCTTGGCTCCATCCTCCTGACATGCACCCCTTACATATTTATAGACATGAATGAGGTCACTCCTCAGTCTCCTCCAAGCTAAACAGACCCAGCGTCCTTCAGCCTTTCCTAGTAAGGGAGATGTTCTACTCCCTTCATCACCTTTGTTGCTCTACGCTGGACACCCTGCTGCAGCTCTGTGTCCTTCTGGAAGTAAGGGGCCCAGAACTGGACACAATACTCCAGATGCAGCCTCACTAGTGCAGTGTAGAGGAGGAGAACAACCTCCTTCCATATGCTAACCATCCCCCTTCTGATGCACTCCAGGATGCTGTTAGCCCTCTTGGCCACAAGAGCACATTGCTGGCTCATAGTCATCCTGCTGTCCACTAGGACCCCCAGGTCCCTTTCTCCAACACTGCACTCCAACAGATCAATCCTCAACCTCTACTGGTAGCTGGCATTGTCCTTGCCCAGATGCAAGACTACACTGACCCTTGCTGTACCTCATTACATTTCTCTGTCCAGCTCTCTAGCCTGTCCAGGTCTCGCTGAATGGCAGCACATTCTGCTAGGGTGCTGGCAACACCACCCAGCTTTGTGTCATCAGCAAACTTGCTGACAGTGCACCCTAATCCCTCATCCAAGTCATTAATGGATAGGTTGAATAGGACTGGTCCCAGCACTGATACTTGAGGGACTCCACTAGATACAGGCCTCCAACTAGACTCTGTCCCATTAACCGCTATTGTCTGGCTTCTAATCTGCAGCCAGTTCAGGATCCACCTCACTACCCAATCATCCAGTCCACACTGATTCAGTTTGGCTGTGAGGATGCTATGTGAGACTGTCAAATGCCTTACTGAAGTCAAGAGATCATAACTTTCATTTTTAGGAGTTAAAACCTCAACTAAGAATTGGTCACTACTTAAGTTGTGCAATGACCGACTAATCAGGGTGGCAGGACTTAACTTCCACTGATCCTATTACAGAGTTTAAGATGTGAATGCCACGCTGAACAGAATTATACAACATAACCTCCCTTCCTCTAAATAAAATTCTCCTGCTGCAAAGTCTTGTTACAATTCTCCTGCTCCTAAGTCTTCACAGACACAGCAGGAACTATTTCAAGAAATATTGAGTAAGCACGTCGGGCCAAATGTACATTGGCTCTATGTTCAGTAGTAGTATGTGAGAAATGCTTCAGTACCACTTAGTAAAGTAAATAGAATAGGCTGCTGCCTCACCATGATCACTCCTGGTTAACTGAGCATTTTTAAGACTAGTGTTAGTCACAGAAGGGCAAGCACTGAGGACGTTGGGAAGCATACATGTGTCAAAATTATAGAGACACAGAAATTCAGAATTATTATTTTTCTTTTATAAGTTTTTCAGGCCTTTATAAACTGGGCAGGGGTAAGCAAACATGATTTCAAAATTAAGAGACAGACCAGTGAGGATTTTCTGTCTTTTTTATGATGCTCAGGTGAAGGGAGAGAATCTGCTTGCAAGACCTGTGCTACACAAAGTGCCGAGGTTGAAGATCTACTGCAGGTTAAAAAGCAGTGGGTCCTTCTCCCCTTAGCTTCTCCACACAAACAACAAAGTCACAGAATGAGTATCACACTTTCATCTGGCAAATTAATACAGGTTTTATCCTTAATACAGACACTGACAAAACTGCAAAGGTAGAGAAACTATATGAAATTATTTTTATTCCATTACAAAACAGTTCATTTTAGTGAAATGCCATGATGAAAAGAATTTCTACATTAAATATATTTAAGGAATTTAAAATAAAACTCTAGATTAATGTTCTTCCTTGTCATCACCACATCTCTTTCTTCAGTTGCTACTAAACAGATCAACACCACCATCTGACAAACTGAGCTGACTAGTGTGCATTATTGTACAGGACCTTATTCACCCAGTTATCTTCATAAAACCATTAGCTTACAGAATGTTAGACATTTTCACTTTAAAGCCAGTAGAAGAAGAGAACCAAGTTGGCAGGAAGACACATTACCTGTCAGCCACAAGACAGAAAACTCTCTGAAAGAATTCCCACTACAAAGTAGAGTAACACTGTCCTCACAGATGGGTTTCAAAACACTTGCAGCAGGGTGGTGGCCCATCTAATACTCAATTTGATTCATGTGAATTATAAAATCATACAAAAATGTGTTTCTAGTACTTGGATGAAGCTGTGCCATGAATAACTGATCCACTTTTATGTACACCCTTTCCGTAAGAAAAAGCCTTGCAGGACAACCAGATGATCAAGCTCAGTCAGGACAGAATCATGGAAAGTAGGTCCCATCTGACAAACAGGATTTCAAAATCAAGACATAGACCGGTGAGAATTTTCTGTCCTTTTTATGATGCCCAGGTGAAGGGAAAGAAACTGTTTGCAAGACCTCTGCTACACATAGTGCTGAGGCTGAGCTATCACAGGTGAAAAGGCAGTGAGAAAGTTTATCTTTCTATGACAAAGTGACCCACACAGTGGATGAGGGAAAGGATGTGAACATTATCTCTACCTGGACTTGAGTAAAGCCTTTGACACCATTTCTCACAGCATTCTTGTGAAAAAACTGGCTGCCCATGGCTTGCACAGGTCTACACTGCTCAGAGTTAAACACTGGCTGGACAATAGGTCCCAACGATTTGTGGTAAATGGAGTTGCATCTATTTGGCAACCAGTCACAAGTGGTGCTCCCCAGTGCTCAGCAGTGAGGCCACTCCCATACAGTTATCTTTCCTGACCTTCTGGACAAGGGGATCGACTGTACCTCTGTTAAGTTTGCGGACAACACCAAGCTGGGTGGAAATGTTCATCTGACTGAGGATAGAGAAGGTTTACAGAGAGGATCGATGGTCAAGGCTGGTTATACCAGGTTCAACGAGGCCATGTTGCATGTCAGCCACAATGACCCCATGCAACGCTACAGGCTTAGGGAAAGCTGTCCAGCAGAAAGTGACCTGGGAGTCCCTTGACTGACCAATGGCCGAGTATGAGCCAGTGGTGTTCTCAGTAGTCCAAGAAGGCCAACAGCATCCTGGCTTATATTAGCCCTAGTATGGCCACCAGAAGGGAACTTACCATCCCCCTGTACTCAGCACTGGGGAGGCTTCACCTTAAGTACTGCTGTTCAGTTTTGCACACCCTCAATACAAGACAGACATTGAGGTGGCAGAGCAAGTTTAAAGAAGGGCAACAAGGGTGGTGAAGGGTCTAGAGAACAAGCCTGCTGAAGAGCAGCTGAGGGAGCTGGGGTCGTCTAGTTTGAAGAAATGGAAGCTGAGGAGGGACCTTACTGCTGTTGACAACTACTTGAAAGGAGGTTGTAGAGAAGTAGGGATTGGTCTCTCACCACAAGTAACAAGTGATACAAAAAGAGAAAATGGCCCAAGTTGTGACAGGGAAGGCTATGCATTAGGAAAAACTTCTCCAAGTGTCATTAAGCACTGGAACAGGCTGTCCAGGGAGGCAGTTGAATCACAATCCCTGGACATGTTTTAAGAGTTGTGTAGATGGGGAGCTTAGACACATGTCTGAGGGCTGGCTTGGTAGAGCTGGGTTAATAGTGGGATTTGATGATCTTTTTCCAACCTAGTTCTATGACTCTATTATTATTACACTGGCTTGAACAGTGTACTACAACTGTTCTATTACATTTAAGGACAACCTCTTTTATAGAAACATGGAATTTTTACCCACAGGAATATTACAATGAACAAAAACTATCTAGAAACAAAAGGCGCAATAAGATAAAAGTAAACTGATGTTTAAAACGCTTTAAATAGCCACCACTCAAACTAACAACCAGAGCCACAGATAAACTGTACAGTGAATCTTACGTGAAAAGTAAGAATATCCTTAACAAATAAATTTGATAAATAACAGTACAGCCCTACTTCTGTGCATTCAAGCAGATGCTGGAATTTTGTAGCCTGGCCTATGATGATGTGTGGCGCTCCAGGTTCCCTTGAAACAGTGAAAACTTCTCCTGATTTCCCATGTTCCAACCTCTCCCTTTCTTTGGAAAAACAGTCAACCAACTGTGTGGGAATCAGACACGTAATTATGACTAAGGGAGCTTGCCCTGTCTTCCTCAAATGGGGAGAGAATAATTCATTGCTGCTCCTATGACACCACCAGACTTGGGAAGAAGTCCTACAATTACAGGAAAACCTGAAATCGTGTTAGACTTGACACAGATGGCTCCTAAAGAAGTGAAAAAAAGAACACAAGAACCCAGATAATGAACATACATCAGGGAATCGATGTTTCCTACAATAGCACCACAATATTTCATAGATTTTGGCCAATTAGATGTATCAGTTGGCAAGTGTGCATATGAAGATTAGGCAGGAAGAAATCAAAATCCAACTGACAAAGCTACAACATCATATTCTACTAAAATCTAATTTACTTGATCATCTGAGTCATGATTGAGTCCTTGGGGTTTGGAGCACTGCTCCACTTTTCCATCTGATCAAGCAACAGTTACTCTGTTCCTCAAAATGGGATTCTGGTTTGGTGACTGCTGCTTCCTTATTTCAGGGCTCAGCTAGACCAACTACAGAAGAAACATATAATAGTTTAAGTTGTAAGGTACCTCACAGATCACCTTGTTCCAACCCCTTGCTATGGGACACCTCTCACTAAATCAGGTTGCCCACAGCCCCATACAACCTGGCCTTAAGCATTTCCAGTGAGGGGACATCCTGGGCAACCTGTTCCAGTGCCTCAGAACCCTCACAATGAAAAATTTCTTCCTAAGGTCCAATGTAAAACTACCCTCTTTTAGCTTGAAACCGTTACCGATTGTCCTATCATTATAGAGTCCCTCATAAAAAGCTCCTCTCCATCTTTCCCGTAGGTGCCACCTCAGGTATTGAAAAAGCTGCCAAAGTCCCCCCGGAACTTTCTCTTCCACAGGCTGAATAGACCCTATTCCCTCAGCCTCTCTTCATAGGAAAGGTACTACAGATTATTTCAGCTTCCATTTCAGTGTGCACTTTGGGACAGAGGTCTTGTCTTGCCCATGCACCCTCCAGTTCCATCACCTGCTGAGAACCGCTCCCACAGGGAGCTCCCGTTCCAACAGAAGGTGCTCCTCGAACATCTTTAGTGAGGCACTGGCCACAGTCTCACATGGCACCACTCGGGGCGAGTCCGTGATAACAGACCGCAGTTCTCAGCCACTCCGTCCTCTCTGCCGGCGCGTTCCTGCTGACCGCGGAGCGTAACTGCGGGCGGTGGGGAAAGACATCCCGCAGACAGCTACTGGGAACGGGACGCCGGGACCTCTGCCTCGCCATTCCGCACTCCCTGACATTCCTGCATTCATTTCGCCATTACAAAGTAGGAAAAGAAGCGTAAACCCAGTCCAGGAATGCCCGGGCACGGCCCCGCGAAGGACCCACGAGAACCGTCCCGGGGCGCTGACAGGCCGCACCGCTCCCCAGGGGGCCACGCCGGGGCGGGAGCGGGGCGCAGGAAGGAGAGCGGCGTCGGGGAGCAGCGCGTATCCCTCCGCGGCGCTGTGTGTTTGTGCGGCAACTTCTCGGGAAACGAGTGAGCCAGCGCCGAGGGCAGGGAACTACTTTCAGGAAACTCAAGCGCGGGGCAGTGCGCAGAGGGGAGGCAGCAAAGCTGAAGGCTTGGCGCGTCTCCGTCGCCCTTCCTTCTCCGCTTGCCTCCTTCTGTTCCTTCGCAGTTATTTTGGATCAAGCTGTGGCGGCGGAAGGAGCCTCAAGTCAACGCTTCCGCCCAGTTTTCCTGTGTGGAGGCGTCGGCAGGAGCCGGGGTGGCGGCGGCCGCTAATGGAGTTGCTGCCGGGGAGGGTGCGCGGCCGCTGAACTTCCCTGCGGGCTCTCTCCCGCCTCTCCTGTTTGTCCTGCGTCCGGGGGCCCCGCTTACCACCCCTACCTCCTCCCNCCCCACACCAGCCTCCTCCTCGGGGCTGGCTCGTCCGCCCTCCACAGCGCCCGGCGCCACTCGGGAAGGGGTGGGAGAGCCCAGTCGAGCCCCTTCCCCCCTCCTCTCCCGCCCCGGCCTGTGGCGGCTCCGGTGTCTAGAGGAATTTGTGCCGCCGCCTGCCCTGGCTGGGCGGGCCGGGAGCAGCAGCAGCAGCAGAAGGAGGAGGAGGAAGAGGAGGAGGAGGGGGCAGGAGCAGCAGCAGCGAAGGCAGCTGCAGCGGGAGATGAGCCGCAGCGGGAGGACGGTGTTGTGCAGTCTTGTGCAGCAAAGAGCCCTCCCTCATCCCCGCCGCTCTGTCCCACTCTAACTGGGAGCAGCTCGAGAGCAGAAGATCCCGTGGTTGTTGCTGCTGTTTCCACCGCTACCTTCATCGTCGTCACCACCACCATCCTTAAGGACAAGGGAAATAACGCTCCAGCGCCGGACAACAGGATTTCGTGTTTCCAGGATAAAGACCGTGTCCCGTCCTCCCCTCTCCGTTTTCCTTCCCCTTGCTTCACCGGGCTGCCCGTGACCTGCCCGGGGGCGGCACACGGCGGGGTGGGGTGTAACAATGGTGAAGTTTCTGGTGAGTTCTGGCTGCGCCTTAGCTGCCTCCGTGCTGCTCCGTCTTGCTGTCGGATCGCGGTGAGGAGAAAATGAGCGAAGAGACGGCGACTTCTAACAACGAGTAAGCGGCCGCTCCCCCTCCGCCCCCCTCTCCCCTAGTCGCGGCGGATCCTTTCCCCTGTTCTCCTCCCCCCCCATCCCGGGCTCGGTCTGGGGCCGGGGCTCGATCCCGTGGGGTCTCTGCCCGCTCCTGTGCGTGTCCCAGCCTCCCCCTGCGCCTACTGCGCATTTCTGCTCGCCTCCATGGAAGCTCAGAGCTCCCTCTTTGTGAAGGAGCTCGGTTGAGGAGGGCTGCGAGCCAGCGGCCAGAAAAGAGTGTTTTAGTTAAAGCCCCGAAGAAAACAGAGCAGGTAACGGCAGTGTCTTGGAGGGGGAGAAAAGGGTTCTGAATGCTCAGAGAGGTATCGGCACGTACCATCTCAGATAATAATATCCTATTGCTTGTAGATATTTCACATGGAAACTAGTGTGTGGGAGCTTCATCCTGCAGGAAACTGCTCCTGAATTTTAATTGGATGAGTCAGTCAGTGTAAATACAGCTTAAACCTACCCTAAAGCCTTTCTCTCCCCCCCCCCCCCCCCCCTCTTACCCC
>VZRI01001990.1:438581-466817 GCA_013397515.1 Upupa epops
CCCATTGTACGCGGCAGGAGCGGCTGGGGCGCCGGCGAAGGCGCAATCCCCAACCCACCGTCTGCCCCATCCCTCCGATTTCCCCAGGGTACGTCCCGCGCCCCCTCCCCAAAACACGGCGCTCTCCCCTTCCCCGTTCCTAGGACGAGTGAGGCCCGGGGAGTCCCGACGGACTGTTGAGCCCCTCGGGGACAGCGAGAACCGGGGAGCCCCTCGAGAGAGTGGAGCTGAGCGTCTGGCGCCGGGGCGGGCGGGAGCGGCTGCGGGTCCGGGAGCCGGGGCCACCGCCGCCATGTTTCCTTTTTTTTTTTGTGAATCGCTCTCATTTGCATACCACAATCTCCATTCATAAAAAAAAAATAACAGAAAAAAATCAAAATTCGCCGTCATCGCCGCCGACACGAGGCAGAAGCTGCCCCAGGTGCCGCTCCCCGCGCCAGGGGCCGGCCCGCAGTGGCCCGGGAAGGTCTCCCAGAGCCGCTGCATTAATCTGCTGTTCGCTGGTTGTTGACACAGTTATGTGGGAAATATCAGCTCGGGGAGGTGCTGGGAGCACGTGATCCCTTCCATTCATAAAATACCTGGCTGTCCATTCACAGTGCGGTGCAGTGTCTGCATTCAGCAGCCTCCGAGCAGACCTGCATGGCAGAGGGAGAGGCAGCCAGGCCGGCAGGTTTATCAGAGAGGGTCATGGCTGCGAGCGTGGGGAGTTAGTGTAAAGATGGGGGGAAGGGAGTTGTTTTTTTATGATCTATGTTTGTCCTTTTCTGTCCTTTTCCATTAATGCAGAAGCACCTCTTCGCTGAACCATCTCAACGTTTAATCAGGGACTTTTATTCAGAAAAACATTTCCCTTTCAGAAATACTGTCTCAAAAATAAAATACAGAAACCCTATTTATTATTAAAAACGGGTTTCAAGACAATATGCTAATCCATTTTGGCTAACATGTTTTATTGAACAATACTGTCTTACATCTGTAAGATGTCAACACAACATAGAAGGAAGACATTCGTACATAGTGACATATCTGAAAATGTTGCCTGTTACACAGGTAACAGTGGAGACAGCTGAATTGATAGGAATCAGTGATGCAGTTTGATTTTTGTCTGTTTACTTTGAGAATTTTATGGCAGATCCACTGTTGTTTCTCTTTACCATGTGAGGTGGCTGAAGAGAACCCCGAAAATCTAAGAATAGCAGATAAATGCTTTTAGTACAGCATAAACATTTTAGAGGTCAGTATATTCATTTTGATTTTTAAATATAAAAGCTATCAAATAAAACTTGAGAATTGAGCATCCCTGAGGCAAAGAGTGTATTTGTTTGATGTAACTGCTTTGCGGTTGCCTAGTTAAAATGGTGATTGTTTACTGTACCTGAATACAGTATTTCATTATCTTAACAAATTGCACTAAGTTGATCCTTAATTATACATTTGTGGAGAGGAGGAGGGTTTGTTGTTAGTGCAACCTTATAGAATACCTGAGAGATTACTAATAATTGCTTAAAATGAGAAAGCAAAGCTCACGTACAGTATTTGGTTTATTTCGATGTTGTTAAATGGGTATAACCTTACGCAGCACTACAAAAAAAGCTTTTTCTCAAAGATAAGATTTTCTTCTTACTTGGCAATTAGAATATCAGAAGAAAAACCTAAAAAATATTTATTTCATTTGTTAGTTTTCACAGAGGCCAGAGTCACCATTTTTCTTTGGTTGCTTTTGCACATAGCACAGACGTGTCCCTTTAAATGATTGTGAATAGGTTTGAAACTCCAAATAAACAGTTTGCGAAAACAGGGCAGATCTACAAATTGAAATTCATCATTATTGAAAGTTCACTGTGTTCAGTTTTATCAGTAATAATTGATTACGTCAGTGGCCTTGAATTCATTAACAAATCTCTTGGCATATAATGGTGAATACGGGTACTTTGCAATGCATTTTGTGTCGTTGTGGCTACCAGGAATATTCTGATAACCCTTTATTTAGGAAACTTCATTTTATGAAGTAAGATGTAAATATTAGCAGCATCTAGAGTTTGACCTCAGTTAATAATGTTAAATTCTGAATGGTGGTGGGAAAGCTTAATTAAAAAGCTGCATTAAGGTATAGTAGGTTTCTTGTTAGTCACGAACATATGGAAGGCAGCCTAATAAAATTTTGGTTGCCATAGATGAATCTTTGGTGATTTTCACATTTTTCTTGCAATTATCTTGCACTTATCAGGTATTGGTTAAATTGGAGTATTTCCTTACCTCCAGATACGGTGGTGTTTTGCAATTACTGTGGTCAGCATGAACAAACTTGGTGTTCACTGATACTGTTATTTTTAAAATGAAAGAATTGGTAGGATTTATGGGCTTGCAGGTCAATTCACTGATTGTGCGACTTAATAATTTCAAAAGGGCCAGCTTAGCAAGCACTACACCCAATTCCTGTTTTGGTGGCAGATTTTATTGCTGCCTAGAAATGCTCCTGAATTTCAGTGTTAGGTTAAGCAGTAGTTATGCTATGTAGTCCCCATTCAGTAGGAATGAATGATGACAGGCTTAAGATGGAGTCTGACTTACTGCTGTGGAGGAGTAGGAGCACTGCTTTACTGGCTTGTTTAATTTCCTCTCTGTTGCAGGTGGCATCTTTTTCAGGGAATGCTTGTGTACTTGCATTATATTCATAGTTCTTTTATGTATTGTATTTTCTATATATCTAGGCTGTCACATTCTAATTGTTTTGCTACATAAATATGGATAATTTCATTTTCCTAGGTAATTCAATTCAAGAGATTATGCGTTAAAGAAACAAGAGTCTATACTAATGATGTGTGCTTAACAGTATCTAGATTATGATGTAAACATCCTCCAGTGTTGGTTTGGAAAAAGTAAAACTGAACTAAATTTTTAAAATTAAATGCTTGATGTATTCATGTTGTCTTTCAGTATTTATTAAAATACTGTTTATACATTGTTTCTTCTTCAGAACTGCTTGTATTAACTAGCTCTAGTACTGAAAGGCGAACATGAAATTATATCCCAGAAAGTAAAACAGCTAGGTTTGTTTTTTTTAATTAGTTGTGGGAGGATTTTAATGCTTTTCAGCAGCCTGATTTTTGTCTCTGCTGTATGAGGCATATATAAACTATGGAATTCTTCATCCTTTATTTACTGTATGGAATTTGCAAATACAAGTCCCTTTTTTTTTTTTTTCCTTACTAAGGAAAGCATCTTCTAAATCAAACAAGTCTATAAAATCATTGCCCTTCTGAAACATTTTCTTCTGTGGAGTGCATGTTCATCGAGTCCTGGGGAGGCTTTTCCAGTCTTGTGGACTGTTTCTTTCTGTCTCTGGTGTTGTTACTTGACACTCTTTTGAAGGTGAAACTGAATTTGCATGTTGCATAATCTGGGACTCAGAGAGGGGTTTTTTTTGTATTTATTTATTTTTTTAAATTTAAAAAAGAAAAGCTTACCTTAGCAACAATTCTTGATTACTGTGGTACTGCAGAAAAAATACTTTCTGGATGTTTTACCATAACTGGAGCCAGCAGTAGTAGTTGAATTTATGATGAGTGTTTCCCTTGTTCATTCATTTAAGATTTAATATTTTTGAAGGGTTAAATTGGCAGTGTGGACATCATCTTAAGTTATTTCATAATGTAGAGATCTTACTTGAAAGAAACAGCATTCAAAGTCACAGGATTATAACTGAGGGCATTCCTGGTGGTTTTTAGGCTGAACACTGGATTTTTTTGTTGTTGTTTCTCTGATTTGTGTGTGTGTGTATATGTGTGTGTGTGTATATATATATATATATATAAATATTTATTTTATATATATATAAAAAAATCTGGGTAAATCATATGTTGGCGATGACTTGATGGACTATGGAAAATACTGGAAACAAATAGTACTTAGAATATTGATTTCAGTTTAAAAAGGAGGCAAAAGAAATACATTCACCCTTTTCACATTTGCTCACCTCATTCAAAAAAAAGAACAAAGTGTGTTCTCTTAAATGATGATGTTCTGATCTTAAAGTAATATTAGTCTTATCCGTCTTCTCTCTGTTGGAACATGTTGCAGGAACTGCCATGTTGTTGAGGATACCAGTTTCCTTAAGGATATATTTAAAAAGAGCTATCTCTATATTTTTCCTCTCCATTCTAATTAATGGTAACATGCAATCAAGCAAATTTTAACTAGCACCATTAGCACAGTCACCAAATAGCTGAAATAGGTTGTGAACAAAAATTATAAGTTCTGTAAAAATACAACATTGGTTTCTCCTGTTTCTCCTTTCTTTCCCTTGGCAATTTCTGAAAGCATATGTAGTTGTGAAGTATTTTTTTATACTTATTAGAGACTAATGTATATAATATTGTATTGCAAATTAAGATTTAATATGATGTAAGCATACTCGGAACATTTTTTATACTAATACTTTATTAGGTGTGTCTTCTGACCAGTGTCAGTATTCAGCACTAATAGTCTTCAATGATACTACTTTTTCAAGGGAAGGAAGGGGACAGGATCCTCTTATGGTATGCTTTATTTTTAGATTTAGGACAATAGCAGAACATTCTTCTGTCACAGTTACTTTTCCTGTACTCTGGAAGAGATTTTTTTTTTTTTCTTTCACTAATGCTTAGGTTATGGTGTGTTGGCTGGCACTACTACTTGTGATTTTTGCTCATATGTGAGGTAGTACATTATAGATGATACCACGTCAGAAGGGACCTTGAAAGATCATCTAGTCCAATCCCCCTGCTGTGGCATGAGGGTAAACTTGTTAACTCTTAGGTTGAAGAATGTCTAATAAAGTATCGATCTCTAAGATTATGGTGGTATTGAATAGCCCTTTTTTGTAGAAAAAGTAGACATTTTAAGTGTGGGTTTTATATCTTTTCAAGCGTATCTTTTTCAAAATGTACATGCTGAAATCAGTTGTATCAGTTTGATAATATATACCCATTTATTTATATTCAGTGCTTAATAGTCACTGTTTTCTCCTCCACGTGACAAAAGAATTTAAGGAAACTCAAACAATGGAGAAATCTTTAAACATGCTAAGGGACAAAAATGTGCTTATAAGTGCTTTAAGTACTAAAATGGTTTTAAGTGTGTGACTCTGCTAAAATAATAACTGATTTGGTGTGCACAGTTGCAGACCCTAATTCCCAGTGCTTCAGAGAGTGAGCAAAGTAAATAATAATACAATCTAAAACCAATGATCATAACTGCATCTATATATGCAAGGAGATCACAAGTATTTTTCCTGTAGAACTCGCTGTCATGCGGCAGTAAATACTTCCATTCAAACAGAGAAAATAGGCCATCAGAGCTTCAGCAGTTACTGTGCTCCATTCTGCACTGCTTGCTGATGCCAAGCTTCATTCAGAAGAAAGTAGTTTTACATGTGTATGCTACACAAAACTCCCTAAGTGGGTACTGTTGAAACATCTAAACCATCTTAAAAAAGAGGGTAGTACAAATGCATTTCCCCTGCCCCACGATATATTAACTCTTATGATTGAAATGTCTGACTACTGCCATTTGTGACGTTTTAGTTGTGAGAGACTTGTACAATCTCTGCTTCTGCTGCAGCAAATCAAACACTCACCTGCTCAGAAACCGTAAATAAATTCTGTGAGCCGATGTCTGGTTTGAATCATTTGGGAGAGCAGGGGTCGTGAAAGTCTATGGAAGAGTTATGTTTTTTTGGTTTCATTTTTTGTTTGGTTTGTGGTTTGGTTTTGAGTTTGTTATTTAAAAACCCAGAAAAACAGTAGCAGAGATGATCTGACAACCACTGACCATGGCCTTTTTTCTTTGACTTCCGTCTGCAAGTTGCAGCATGAACTGTAATTTGTCAAAGCAAAAATGGAACTGATTTATTTCGGTTTTAGTAAAGACAAATATTGTGAATAAAAAAGTTTAGCAATAAGAAGCACCAAGAATTTAATTAATGAAACACAAGCAGTTACTGAAAACTAGTATGAGGTTTGTTAAAGTGTTAATGAAATTTACTGCCTTCCCAAATAAACCCAGAACTGGTAAAATGCAACTCTTAGTGAGGTTTCCTGCCTGGGATTTATTTTTTTTTTTTAGTTCACAAATTGTATAGAAGTGTTTTGCTGAAGTGTTATAAACCTCGAGGGCAGAAGTGATTTTCTTCCTCTCTAACCTTCTGGAAGGATTAAGTAAGGTTAGTGAAAGGTACAGAGCCTGGTCTGATTAAAGATTTTTGATGTGGCTTCTTAGAAACTTTTCAGCCTCTTAGGTGTGAGCGTGCTTGCTTGGTGCTCTGTGTATTTTCTTCCACGAATGGCAGGTTTTCTCTGGAATGTAGTACAAAACACCTTGACGTGAAGCCTATGGTTGAGGCTGATAGAGTTTGAGCCTCCAACTGGAACACGCTTTTGAAAGGTGTAAACAAGCTGATTCAGGGGAGTTGACAGCAGTGCATTTGAAATGGGAAATCCTGTGGTTTTTTGATGTATATAAGGGGCTGACCTTAGGTACCAAATCTGTCTGTTTTTTAAGCACTAGTCACTGTTGCTCACCACTGGTCCATGCTCCCTTTAGGACCAAAGAAACCTTCAAAATAGACTTAGGATAGGTATGTTTATTTCCTCTTCAGGGGGAAGTTAACTGTCATCACAAGTTCCACTGGTAGTCTAAACACTACTAATGTTATGCAAAAGTATTTTGAGGTAACTGTCTGTTACTTTAATTTCAAGATTTCAAGAAAAAAATCAGCAACTGTAGAAGTTAAGATTGCTGATAGTGTAGTGGGTATGCCAAGGGAATGTAAAGTTTTATAAAATGAAATCCTTGAGATTTTTCAGGTTTTAGAGCAGAGATTGTTTATGCAAATGTAATCCACATGGCCAGAGGATATGAAGTTTGGTGATTTTGATAATGAGACAGAGAATATTTTTCAGCTCCTCGCCTATGCTGCTTGTCCCAGGGCAGAGAGAATTCCACCTGATCATGCCCAGGTAGTGCCATGTTACTGAACACTGTATTTTAAGCATAAAAGTTCTATGGATACCCATATTGAAAAATAAACAATGTTCTAACAAGCTCATTAATTTGTGTCTGTGGTTTAGTCTGGTTTTAGTCTTTAATTTTAAATTTTCAACTATGGGATCATTTCAGATGTTGGTGACATTGCTGTAATTCTATCCAGACTTGTAGCATGGTGTTTCTTACTCCTAGCATTATTTTCTTAATCCCTATCTTAAAGGTGAGGATTTGGTGTTGGACGTTTTCTTCTCAATTTGGAAGCTTCCTATTTGGTCTCCTGTGAGGAGTTGAGGGAATAGTACATTTATGTGGAACTTGGTTTGGTTCACTGAAGGTGATGACAATGTCTGTCAGAAGTCATACTGCTATAGGATGTGTGTATCTAGTTGCAGGATGCCAGTTCAGCTGTTGATGTGTATGAACATAGTTACTGTGGTAGCACCTGATACCTGGGCTACCATGAAGACTGGGTTTCTGTGGTTTCACTCCTGTGCAGCGCGGGAAGAGTGTCATTCTGCATGTAAATGCAAGGTACTTGCATGAAAACACCAGTTGCTTGTGATTTCTTAATCATTAAACATGTTTTTCTAATTAGATTTGTTTTTCTACTTTTTTGTTTTGGAAATTGCTTGATAAAATGTATTATTAAAATACTCTCTTGTGTTCTGCTCTGTGGTTCCTGAAGAAATTAGTGTTAAAAATCAGACTGTTGAATTTCATATTTTTATGCATTAAGGCCCATAAATGTCCTGATCGAATCTATTTATCTTCATCTACTTCTTCCAGCATCCAGAAAACTTTAATGGATGTGTAGCCACTGTTCAAGCAGTCCTGTGATGATCTCTAGCACTGTACTCTCGTGCTTTCAGTATTTGTACTGAACAGCTCTAGCTTAAAATATCTTGTATTGTCTTAGCTGTATTCATCTTGACACATCCTCTAGAAGAGCCCCCATATGCACCTTAAATTGTACGTGCTTTGTTACTATGGTGATGGAAAAGAATCGTGCATGTTAACAACCCCATGTTAGGTAATGGAGTATTTGCAGAAATCAGTTAAGCATTTGCTTGGGCCACTGAAAATTGAGTCCCTGACCATGTCTCCACCCCAGCCGCTTGGCTGCTGGCAGGCTGAGAGAATCTTGTTACAGGATTAGACACTTCTTCATTTTCAGGTTGTTTGGCACAGGGTGAAGAGTACTTTTTGGAAATGGTTTCAGAAGAAGCTGAAACCTTGTCACGTGCCTTTGAGTATCTTACATCATATGCTAGGGTGCTCTCTGCAGTGTAAAAGGAGACAGTTGTGTGTGCATGTTGTATGTTTGTTCCTGTGACAGAGATGGTTTAGTTTTTCTTTGAACTCCCTGGGTAGTCAGTGCAGGAATTCATTCGCTACCTTTCATTTCTCTGTTACAGCTGTCTGCAAATCCTGCAAAGGGAGGTATATATCCACATTAATTCCCCTGAAGCACAACAGAAAACATGAGTTCTTCATCTATTCATTGAGTTCTGGATGAAGAACAGGTCTATTCAAGGAAGCCTTTCCAGAACAAGACGTGAATTTAGAATGCTGTACTTTAGTGTTCCTTTGGGGGCCTTTTATTCTCTTCCTTCTGGAGTAAGTTATGGCTAAATAGGGAAACCTGATAAGCTTACTTGTCTAATTGGAGCTTTTCAGGTTCTCCCCTATCTTTCTGTCTCTGTTGTACCTTTTTGAAGTGGTATCTTTCTGGCATTAGTTATTTTGTTATTTGAACTTTTTTTTACTGCCGAAAGGGACATAGCTTTCTTTGGTTCTGAGTTTTGGGTTTTAGAGATAGACATCCTTGTAGGTTTTGTTTTGGTTTTAGCATTTCAGGAATAATTTTTCTGAGGATTTCTCAGTATTCGTGTTCTCTCAGAGCTTATCCTGAAAATCTTCTCCAGAAAATAAGACACTGGTTAGTGTCTCTCTTGAGACATTTTGATGGGCCCACTGAGCACCCTGTCAGGCCTTACTTAATACTAGGGTTTTACCTTTGAGCAGTGCTAGCAAGAAGCATGGTTTCTGGCACTCTGGGACAACAAAAACATAACCCAAATAAAAACATCTTTCTTTTGCTGTAGAGAGTGCTTCCCACAGGCTACATGTTCATCCTCCTTTCAGCAATGGAAGAAGACATTACAGAAATGCTGAAAATCAATGTTAAATGACTTCACTACAGAAAATACAAGGGGTTTTTTTTATGTTTGTGAAGAAATCTTCCTGAAGCAGAATAACAGCTATATTCTGTTCAGCTGCTTTTCTGAACAAAAGCAAAATGTATGGGTTGAACTTGTGGAATAACTGGAAGTATGTTTGACATGTCTTTTTTCAGTTGTGGGCTTTTCAGCCTGAGCAATTAGGCATAGTGTTGGCTTTTGTGTCTTTTAGCAAATCTGTACTACATGAACTTGAGTCTCCATAATTTAAGTTCGGTTGGATGAAGTAAAAGCTTTCAGGTCCTCATACTCCATCCAGCTAGAGGATGCAAACAATGAGTGTATCATTCCAAGTAAGGCATGATGGTCCAAATCATAGTATCATAGAACTGTCACAGCTGGAAAGGACCTCCAGGATCATCAAGTCCAGCCCAAAAGCTCCCCAACCCCTAGACCATGGCCACAAGTGCTCTAGCTGCTTGCCTTTTAAATGCCTCCAGGGATGGGGACTCCACCACCATCCTGGCTGCCTGTGCCAGTGCCCCACTACTCTCTCAGCAAAGAGCTTCTTCCTAAGATCCAATCTGAACCTCCCCTGATGCAGTTTGAGGCCATTTCCCCTCCTTATGACATTAGGAATTTAGGAGAAGGGAGCAGCAGCAGCCTTGTTACAACCTCCTTTGAGGTAGCTGTAGAAAGCAAGGAGGTCTCCTCAGCCTTTTCTTCTCTAGACTAAATCTCTGCCATGTGCCTCAGGAAAGTATGATTTTAGTAGTGAAGTTGCAAGAGATGTCTTGATGAACTTTCACATATCAAATAAAGCAACAAGTGTCGTTTCTCTAGAGCAAAAGTCATTTTGTCCAGCTTTTCTGAGGTTGCTTCAGTTTGTTTTCAAGGCAATTACAATCAGTCTAGAAATTGTAGTATCCTACAGTAGAAATTACCTGTTTTCTACATCTTTCTTGTTTCTTAACAAGCTTATAGTTAACAGCTTTACAGTGGAGAAACCACAACTGTGATTTTCAAGTTACAGCATTAATATCTATGACCTAGGGTGTATTTGGTGAGAATGGTTTTGGGGTGGTTTTTTTCAGTTTTGGCTGAAAAAATATTCTCTTATTTTGTCTATAATGATAAAATGATATATTTCTTCCATGAAAATGAAGTCTTCACAGTTACATTGAAATATGCTGTTCAAGTTTTCAACTAAGAAAATCAGTTTGTGTCACGTTTTTAGTAGGATGGAATGTCTGTTGTCTTAATTTACATTGCAGTATGGTGTTGTCCAAAGGACTAGTTTTCTTTCCTCTGCTGTGACTTCTTATTATAGCCCAGCAAATAAGTTTGTCAGGAATTGCTTCTGTTTGATTTTGGGATATATCCTTTGGCAACAACAACATTGATCAAAAAGTAGGAAGTTCTCTTAGTCAAGCCCTTTCTTCGTGTATTATTCCAGTAGATCGCATGAAACTCAATACTTCCCAAAGTTTAAATAGCCAGGTGGCATTTGCAAGCATTCCATAGAGAGCTTGATCAGAAACTGCTCCAATATCTTACAACAAAAATGGGGAGGATTATGTATTACATTTGTCTATAATTTTAACATGATTGTTTTTCCCCCAATGATAAAATAATCTGTTCATTCATCTTCAGTCTCTTTAGCTCTATTATATAGCATTTCCTTAACAAAGATGTTTTGTGTTTGTGGTTTATCCATTCTAGTGCATAGCTTTGCAGCAGCAATTGCCCAGTCCTGTGGTTGATGCTTCTATGAAGTGACATTTCAAGATCTACAGGAATTAAGTTGAATTGAGTTTTGAACTATACAGGATTATATGACATTGTCTGTAGCTTGGAAGATATGTAAATTGGTGCTTCTTTATAAAACTCTGCAGATAAGAGTATGCACAAACAAATCTTCATAATTGTATGGGTGTTTTAAAAAGAAGTAGATCTGAACATCTTTTGTAATGGCCTCTCCACCAAATGGTATAAAGTTTCATAGATACATGCTATGAGTGGGTTTGTTTTAATGGATTTTGGTAACTATTTATGTAATTTGAAAGAATGGGTTTGGGGTTGTTTGGTTGGTTTGGGTTTTTTTCAGAGCTTTTCAGTCAACCTGTAAAGTATTTCAGAGTAAGCTAAGGTTGCATAAGTACACCAGCCATTTAAAAGAGAACTAAAAATTCAATTAACGCCCTGCATTTTTCCAACATTGACAAATCCAGTTTCACTAAATAAATAGCATCAGTACTGTCATTTTGACACAAAAAATAACTTGTGTAGTTAATAGTCACCTCTTAAAGCATCTGAAGTAAATTTACAGTTGAGATCTGTTAATGAGGGAGAGTGGGAGTACATTTATTTAAAACCCACTGAACTTAACTGCTCACTTTACTTTTTAATGGTAAGGCAGATCAGTGGTTTGAAGCAGTGTGGGGATGTTTCTGTGACAAGGCAGTTGGTGGTTCAGACCCACTCAAACTGCAGGGGGGGTCAGTTGCTGAGAGAAACTGCAAATCTCCCTTTCAAAATGTTAAAGTAGCTTGATAACAGAGATGATAAACATCTTCAGAGATGCAGTTAACATCTGCACAAAGTGTTCCAAGGACATAACAAATTAATAATGTGTTAATACTATGCTTTGTTATTTTAAAATGCCTTATTTAGAAACATAAGAATTGCCATAAAGTACCTGGCAAAAATTTCCTTTTTCTGACTTTTCCACTTGGAATACCTGGTTAAATTCTGTGTGCATCTGTTTCCTCGTCAGGAACTTTGTACTGAAATATGCGATTTGTTTCTTGATTCTTGGGTGGAAAGCTTTACCATACCATTGTTTGGTAGCACTTATACTATTGAGCAGTGCTCTAGTTCTTGGTGGTTTCCATTCTTGGTGCAAGGGTTGTGTTTCCAGGCATTTTGAACTGAAATTACTGTGTCAGATGATTCAGTTTTAACCATTCGGTGTAGTTTGCCATTCAGGAAAACATGAAACTGGTCTTGGTACTTTAGCAGTATTTTGGAGCATTTTGTTCTGCATAGACACTGTCTCCCACAGCATCCTTGCAGCTAGCTAAACTGAGTAAGTGTGGTCTGGATGATTGAGCATTAAGGTGGACTGTGAACTGGTTGAAGGAAAGAAGGCAGAGGGTTGTGGTCAATGGCACACAGAGTTGGAGGCCTGTATCTAGTGGAGTTCCCTAGGGATTGGTACTGGGACCAGTAGTATTCAGTATATTGAAGGAGGAGTGGCTGACACACCAGAGGGTTGCGCTGCCATTCAGGCCTGGAGAGTTGGGTAGGGGGAAACTTAATGAAATTCAACAAGGGCAGTGGAGAGTCTTGCATCTGGGCAAGAACAACCCCAGGTACCAGGATAGGTTGGGGACTGACCTGTTGGAGAGTAGCATAGGAGAAAGGGACCTGGGAGTCCTGGTGGCCAGGAAGGCCAGTGGTGTGCTGGGGTGGGTTAGAAGGGGGGTGGTTAGCAGAACAAAAGAGGTTCTCCTCCCCCTCCGTTCTGCCCTGATGAGGCTGCACCTAGCATCTTGTGTCCATTTCTGGGCCCCNGCCTGGAGAGTTGGGTAAGGGGAAACTTAATGAAATTCAACAAGGGCAGTGGAGAGTCTTGCATCTGGGCAAGAACAACCCCAGGTACCAGGATAGGTTGGGGACTGACCTGTTGGAGAGTAGCATAGGAGAAAGGGACCTGGGAGTCCTGGTGGCCAGGAAGGCCAGTGGTGTGCTGGGGTGGGTTAGAAGGGGGGTGGTTAGCAGAACAAAAGAGGTTCTCCTCCCCCTCCGTTCTGCCCTGATGAGGCTGCACCTAGCATCTTGTGTCCATTTCTGGGCCCCTCATTTCCAGAAGGGGACAGAACTGCTTGGGAGAGTCCAGCACAGAGCAACATGTGATAGGACAAGGAGCAATGGACAGAAGCTGGGGCACACAGGAGGTTCCACATAAGCATACAAAAAAATCTTTTTCACATGATGTTCTAGGGAAAAACTTAGCAATTCAGTTTTGTTAAGAAATTTATTGATTTGATGGTCATGTCTGTGTCAACTGCTTCCTGATGCTGAAGTAGTATTTTAGCAGAAGAAGTAAGGGAATTGTTCCATGTTGGTGCTCTTGGGCTTTGAGCAAGGACCTGATGAGGAGGGGAGAGGATTGGATTACCTGTGTACCTTCTTTCAGTCTCTGGTCAGGGCTGGTTCATTAATATTTTTGGAAACTGCTTTTTTTTTTGAGAGAGATTATATTTCACGTACACCTGACATTCAAACAAAAGATTTAAATACTTTAGATTTATTTCTGTTTTGTTTACCTGTATGTCTGTCTGTCTTTTTGAATGCAAAACAAAGTGTGCTTAATAGAAATCAGTTGGATGCAAGGAGTTACAAACTGTAAATGCAAAAGCACACGGGTTTTGAGAGAGCTGCTGAGCATTTTTAAATAGCTTCTTCCTTTTCATTGGTGTTAGTGGTGTTGAGCTTCTTGTGGACAATTTCTTAGAAGTAAATTACACCTTGACTGTTCTGTTGCATGCAGTGCTTTCTCTGCTATAAAATCTTGATGTGTCATCCATGAAACGGTCCTGTTTTTTCAAAGTGGGATTAGAGAGATGAAGGTATCAAATGCAAATAAAGCAAGGGGGAATGAAAGGGCAAAACCAAACCTGCGGAAGAGCTACCTATGTATACAAAATATATTAATTCCTTTACTCTTATTAGAGCTGGGCCTTCTGCCAAGACAGATCTACTGTTCTGGCTGACAGAAGCAGTGGTGACTGTGGGAGGTGATATATTCCATTCTTTTAATTCTCAGTGGCATTGACAGTTACCAAAGTTTCCTTTCTTGGCTCAAGCTTATCCTTGCTGGAAGTTGAAATGAAAGGCAGAGACAGTAAAACAATGTTGAAGAGATAAAGAAGACTGACAAGAAGAGATCTAAGGCCTAGTTTTAGGCGTGCATTTAAAAGTAAATTAAGCACTGACATTACATTTCTAAAATTATTTCAGATGCCTCTTTCGCTATTTGAGAGCTCTTACTGCTGCAGGTTTTTAAGCTTTTTCATTCAAGTATAGTACAGTGAACACTAGAGTCCTTTATTAAAACTGTCTCATATTGAGTTATTACTCTGTCACCCAGTTCTTTGGGTTCTGGAAAAATACCTAGTGATCCCCACATCCTGTTTGGAAGTACTGGAAGCTATAGATAGTTTATCTAAGAATTGCTTCCAGTTCTACCAGTGGTATCCGTGGTAGTAGCAAGAAAACATTCCGGAGCAATCTTTAGGGGCTTCATTTGTTAGCTTTCTTGCTACTTTTAAAGAATACCCCAACACCATTCTGAAACTTCAAAGGAAATGCAAAGAGAAGTTTAAATGTCTCTGTGGGCTATGCAGCTGCCACTCTTTATATGAAGAATGACAGGCTTCACCAGAATGCCTGCTTCTCAAGGCAGGAGACCATGATGCTGAAACACATTAGAGCAATGTTATTTATATTCTGCCAAAAACGGTTATCTTGCAAGACTTACAAATATGTGTTAGCTTTTATGTGTGTGATAAACTCTACAGACTTCCAGAGAGATCTGTAGGTCTACTCAGTGATATATTTAAATTTTTGCAGGACTGAAGCCCAAATGCTTGCATAAGATGATGTTTCTAGTTGCAGGCATATGCTGATTATTCAGTAGTGTTGCAGAAGTGTTTCTTTGGGATTGGTCTGTTATAATTAGGATTGTGCCAAGGTAAAGATCAAATACTGTTTAACAGTATTTGGTAAGAGCTGCTTTAAGAAACATGTTTTGATCCACCAGTATTTCCTTCCAACAACAACTTCTAAGCTCCTAAGGGCTCTTACCAGTCCAAGAACCCTGTTTTTAATTCCTCCTGTGAATCCTTTACTTTTCCTCCCCATGAAGATTTGTTACTCCTTAAAAGTATCCTCAGTTAGCTACTTTAAGCCCTAAAACTGACCTTGTTCTGTGCTGGGTCTTTTCATCACCCTGTGACAGAAAATGAGCTCCACTGTTCAAGGGGAAAGGCCTGTACTTTGGATCTTGGCTACCAAATAGAGCAGCTTTTCTGTTCGTTCCACAGCTGCTGTTAATGTTTCATTCTGTAGCTGTGAGAGGATGGGCAAGTAACCATCCTCATATGAGACAAAAATATAACTCCATTAGTCAGCTGGCGTGGGTTGCTGAAGCAGAAATGCAGGCAGTATTTTCTCCTGGTGGAGAAAAATCCATCACATCCTATTAAAGTTGCCATTAGCTGACTATGGGGGAATGTACATTTCCTGAATCCATGATTGCCTGTTCTCCTTACTTTGATGGCTGTCTACTTGAAAACTTGTAATTTAGTCATAACTATTAAAAGATCATGTTACATCTCTGGGGTTAAATCTATTTGACATATAATCTGTCTGAGAAAAGCCCTTAAGAAATAATAGTGCTTGACACTAACTGAACCTTAAACCATTGTGGTGTGAATTAGAGAACCGTGTTCCTGAAAAAAGTTGAGTGAGCCTTGTGAAACGTGCATCTCCCTGTAGGACTCCTTAGAACTTGGTGATTTAATGTTTAGATTGTATAGCACTTTAACTCATTGCTGCTATACATAGACTTCCAAGTTCCTTTCAAAGATAGGGGTGTGATTGTTTGTTTGTTTAGTTGTTTTTTTTTAGGGGGTTGGGTTTTTTTGTTACAGCTGTCTTCTGAAGATTGAAAATGTGGCTAGTGGCATCTTTGGTATCCTCTTACTAGTGTTCATTGAAAAGTTTCAGTGAGGGAAAGTAACAGCCCTTCAACGTTTTCACAGTAACATTTGAACCTTACAGGCTTTTGGATGTTTGATCTTCATAACATGCAATTATGACATAAAACAGAACTAAGAAAATATAAACATGTGTTTCCTTTTCACAGCAGATTCTCAAAATAAAACTGGTTTGTTATTCTGGAAGGGGCAGGTTTTAGTCATATCTAGAGCAGTGTTTAAATAAAGAATGACTTTTCTTTCTAAGGTATGTACAGATACGGTTAGGCTTCCTCTTTGTGCTTAAAGGTTTTGTTAAAATGTCTTGGCTCCTTCATTCCTTATTTCTTTAATTGCCCATGTCTTCTGTGAAGTCTGGACAGAGAAATATTCAGACCTCTTAAATGCAGAGGGATGAATATTTAACCTCAACACAAGGAGTGAATTGGTCTTTACAGTAACATTTCTGTTATTACTATATCCAGTGTCATGAGTCTGTGATTGCAAATTACTGGTGCATTATCACCTATAACTTGAAGGGAGAATATTACTAAATGTCACTCCATATGGCCCATGTCTATCTCCACGTTATTCAATATTAAAGTTGAAGAAGGAGTGATTCAATGGCAAACTGGAATCTAATTTTGATTTTTATTGTAGGTGTATAGGCAGATTTTGGCTATATATCCAGCTAATTGGCAGTTGTTTGCAGCTGGTATTTCTCATGTTTCTTTATGGCAGGTAGTGGGCAGCACCTTTTGATACTTTTTGTTTGCTCTCTTTTGCCTGTGATACAGGTGCTTTGCCTTACTCTAAATTGCCCATGTGATAGTAAAGAACCTCAGTATGTAACAGTGAACAGTGAAGCTAAAAGAATTAGATTAGTACAGTGGTGTTCATGTACTAGTTAGTGACTCAATTAGCTGAATTAAACTAAAAAGTAAAAATTACACCACTCCAGCTGAGGGAGCTGTTTTGTGTCAAGCCAGTTCATTATGTGTTCATGTAAGTCACGTTCCCTAGAGCTTAGTGTAACATTGAGTCTATATTTCCATACTATTTTATACAAGAACTTGGTTGCTGATCTAAAAGCTGTTGTAAAATGCAATGATTAATTTGTAAGATTGAAAATAAAACAGACTGCCACCAATTCTTTAACTTTTTAGAAAAGGAAATAAGGAAGGCCCTATTCCAGGGTGTTTAATGAGATAATCCTAGTTTTACTGAAGAGCTAAATGCTACGTGTATCCAAAAGTTGGACCCTTGTGAGAAATGTATCTGCTCTTTGCTCAGAGCAAGTAGTGGAATTTCCTCTGGAGTGCTATGCCTGGAGGTTATTTTGCTATTGGATTTTTGTACTTTGGTGTTCTGTAGAATTTTAATATTAGTTTTCCTCTCACAAAACAAAAATCCATCTGTGTTCTTGGTTGGCCTGCCTCTGCGTGGCAGCTTCCGGGCAGCTATGGAGGTTTCTTTACAGCTTGAAACCATTGTCTTCTTCACTGTCCTGCAAGTAGGCTCATTCTCTGCATGCGTTGCTCATTAGACAAGCACTGTTGTCCTTCAGCACAGTATTTTGTTTTTGTCAAAGCCTTTCCTGCTTGCTTAATATTGCCTCTGAGTCTTTGTTTTTCCTCGGGACTACTCGAAGATGGATGTAGGTAGCTGGGTGGTTTTGTGTGTGGTACAGACAGGAGCTGGAATGTGCTGTCATTGTTTGTGTATGGGCAGGGCTGCTCCTATTCTTGAAACAACATTTTCTGTAGTTGCTACTTACTGCTTAAATATATTGTCAGAATTTAGTAGCTGGTCTCTGTGAACACAGAGGTGTGAACAGTAGTATCAGTAGACTTTTACCCTGATCTTTTTGGATTGGGTTGGTAGGGAGGTTGTTTAGCCTCCTGCGAATTGAAAGAGATTGCCATATGGTCTGGGATAGTTCATGTACACAACTGTGATCCAGTAGAGGAAAGGCAAACTCCCAGCCCCCCTGCTGCTGTTTCAGAAAGGAACAGACAGGAGGAAGTAGGAGTGAGAACAGATTTCTGGATAGAATGGTAGGCAGTGGGTGAATTCTTAGCACTTCCCACCAGAAGTTTATTCTAATAGGCATCGGGTTTTAACCCTGTAACTGCTACTGAGGAAGCTGGAATATGAGGACCAAGAGTAAATGTAAAAAATGGGTTTATAAGGCTAATCTCAAGTTAAAATGAAGAAAGTATTTATTTCATATCTCAGTACTGTAATACTCTCAGCCTCTAGTTGTGTGAAGTTGACTGTGGCTTGGATTTAATTATTAATTTCTTTAATTTCTGTCTTCAAAACGTATGTGCAGCCTAATTTAGGCACTACTGGCTATATCTGGAAAACACTACTGCAGCAGTATCCTAACTGAACGAGACTTTCTGAAGATTAACACCTTGGTGAGGGTGTGTATGTGGAATATGTCAAATGCAACAGAAAATTTTTCTTGATCTCTTAAAGCCAAGGGGTAATTTTGTCTATTTGTTCCTATACTGTACATGAATTTTTATGTTGGACACATGGCTACATTCTTAGTTATCAATTTCTGAGTTATTTAAACCAAGGTTAAAGCAGTAAACAAACAAGTAAAGCAAACTGTTCAGATTTTAACATTGTGTATGGACTGTAGAAAAAATGTTATTTCTTTGCATTAAAGATTAATATTAATTTAAGGTGAATTAATATATAAATTATAGTTTTTAAATAATTGTGTAAATCTGCACTTGTAATGATGAAATGTAGATTGGTGCTGTCACTGAAAGGGGTAGTTTGCATTTACCTACACTAGCTTTAAGGAGCCCAGACTGCAGGTGATCTGGAGCACTGACCTTCAGAACAATCTTTTCGGGATGATAGATTTTCCATTTCTGTACATAAGCCACAACTCACTTCACAGTTGCATAGTGGTTTGAGGTAATACAAAGGAAGTGGCAATATTGTGCTCCAAGTCTAGAGGAGTAGAAAGGGCTGGATTGGTGAGTAGGTTTAGTTGCCTTCTTCTTATCCCACAAATTATTGCCACCGGTCTACAGGGGCTGAATCACTGGTAGAACTGTACATGTATGAAGATTTAGAATTCTAGTCCCCTATGAGTAAAATCTTGCCATTAATAAGGAACTTTAAAAGTGAACGATCTATATAGCATTTATGTACTAGGCGTAGTATACTGTACTCCTCGTGGAGCATTGCCCTTTTATCTGTCTTGTGGAGATGCATTGTGTGTTTGTGTCAAAATGCTTGCATGAGTATAATGTGGAAGCTGTTTTTCTTCTGAGTGCCAGTGTACTGGAACCCAGTGTTTTTAAGCTTGAAATTCATGGAATCTGTATTTCCTAGCATTCTCAACAAACACTGAATAACCTTCTGTAAATAATAAGCCTTATTAAAGGATGAATAGCTGCAAAACTTGAAGGGCTTTAATGTTGTTTTTTGGGTTTTTTTTCCTCTCTTGAAGAGGGAAGAATTCTGTTTCCTCTTCCTTATGTGCTTGGCATAATAATGCACAATCTAAAAAAAAGTAGTAACAAGCAACAGTGGTTCATGATGGCAGTAGTACTGCAGTTGGGAAAATGTGTTATATGAGTAAGTTGACTAATCTCAATTAAAATAGTAATAGTGTTATTTCTTAAAATCAATAATCTTGTAGAAAAGGTTCAGTTGTCAACTGAATTTTTCTAGGTTGTTCTTAAAGGCTACTTTTCTAATTTTAAAACTTTTTTGGGTGATATTTTGTTGAATATTGGTGACTGTACATCAGTGAAGCTGATGAATCACTTCAGACGAATCACATTTGGTGTATATTAAACCTTTTGCAAACAGATTGCTATAACTTCTTCCAAATAAAAAGGTCTTGAATGCGTAGTATTAACTCTTGATGAGTCTTGTCATAGTTTGCATTCAGAGCTCAAAATTCACAGAGTAAGTCTTTAGTGTTACTTTGCTGTAAAGTTATTGGTTTATGAGCGCTCATAATTGATTCTTATATTGTGATGTATTTTTAGTTGTATTTTTGAAAATTGTGGTTTCTCTGCATCCTGGTTTTTACCACTTTATGGGATGAACTTTTTGTAGTGTTAACAATATCTATGTTCTGTGTTTCCGGAGTTAATCCTCTTGCATCTTCTGGAATCAAGAGGCCTTTCCCTCTATGTATTCAGTCATTTACACAGTAAAAGAAATTCAGTTTGTTTTGTTAACATGTTAACTGGTCTTTACTAAATACAAATTGGGCAAAAAACTTGTCTCTGCAAGAGTTTAGGGGAAGTAAGTATACATTTCCTGGGAGGAAGAAAACTGTTCATAACTTTGTTACGTATTTGGTGCTCATCATTTCATGTGCATGATGGAAAAAGACCCCAAATTCGAGGCTTAAATTATCTTGGTAATTGTAGAAAGAGATCAGATGACTTAAATCCTGGGTGGCCGTATTGCTAGTTGCGGCTTACTTCCAAAATACCTATGTAATACAGAGTAGTCAAGCCTCAGGTGGGCTTCGGAGTGACTGACTCTTATTGTCCTGATCTATATAGACTTAATGAATGAGAGTTTGGCTGCTGGTGAGGCAAGCACTTGTACATATCTTCAGACACTGCTCTACAACTTGTGTTGAAATATCCTACCTACACAACTACTCTGAAAGATTATGAGTTAGCCTTGAGACCAGAATTGGTCACCTACTGATAAAGGTTGGGTAATTGTTCTGGTTTTAAATGAATCTTTGTTCTGGATTACTCTTGGTTCACATCAGCTTCCTGGTATCAATCATTGTGAAGTTTCAGAAGTAGTGGGAAAAGTTCATGGCAGGAATAAATGATACGGGGCAAGAGAAGGATGGAGTGCTTCTGGCAACAGACAGTGTCAAATCATACTACTGTAAAATGCTTATAATAGTAATAGGAGTGCAGGTATGAAAGTTGCTGTGGTCTTGTTAGTGGAAGGTAGTGTAGAACTATTAGTTGTGTTGCATCCTCTTGCCAGTGTCTGTTAAAGGACCTCTTGAAATTTGGCTGCAGAAAGTGGTCAGAGAGAAATCAAGAAGAAATAAGATTTCTGTGCATTTTCATCTGTCCCTGCTTTTACTCACCATGGAAGACTCTAGCATCTGTCTTAGATACTTTTATCATCTATCTTGACTCCTTCAGGATCTCCTTGTGTAACTTTAAGCTATAAATATGATCTACTTGTAATACAATATTTCGTATGTGCTGGAAAAAACTTAATCTGTATACAGGTAAAATGAATAATTTCAGTATTTTACTGTAGGTTTTTTTATCAGAATGAATGTAGTAAAATTTTTTACTAGTTTAGATTTGGCTACAAGATTTTACACTTCAAATGCAGAAAAATGTCTATTACAGAAAGCCATCATGTAAGAAATGCATGTTCAACACCATGTGATTGTGATTTTCTTGTACAACTAAACTCAAATACTTGGTGCTGCACACATTGAAGAAGAACACCTGGGTTTTCCTTTTGAGTCTGCTGCTTTTGTAGAAAAGGAGATGATGCTTCCTCTGTCTTTCCTTCTTGTCTTCACATTCTACCCTTCCATTTTTCTTTTTTGAATGGCTTTTACTTGGGAAGAATTTCTGCAAACCATATTCTTCCCTGCCCCAATCTCTTCATGTCACTTTGAAACACCCATTACTTCATTTTTGTTACTTGAGCTCNATCAGCTTTTTATGTGGAATAGTGAATATCAGGGATTTTTCACTTGGTCTTTTGTAAAAATGCCTTAAATAAATGGTTGTGTACCCATCACACAACACTTTCCAGGCAACCTGTGGTTAAAAAAAACCAAGATGAGCTACTTCAGTTAGTAGTCAGGTAGTTAAAATTGCAGACTGACAGTTCTAGAATCCTTTGATTCGAACAATGACTTATCTTCATTTTTCTTCCAGTCAGTATAGGTTTTTTAAATAATAGTAAATAAGTCTTTCATTTCCCTTGGAGGAATGGATAAAAATTACAGGTAAATTAATTTTGTCTAGGAATTACTGCATGGCTAGGGAATATTCTTTCTTCCTTTCAAATGCTTTTATGTTTGAGGAACCAAATCCAAGAAGCAGAGCTCTGAAACACTATTGTAAATCCTGTAGGTAAAGATCATATGTAATGAATGTGTTCGCAGTCGGGTTCTCAACAAGTCTACTGAGTTATCTACTTAGATAACTTTTATAATATAACCAGTACATCAGGCTGAAGTTCCTCAATAGTGAAAATTTTGGCTCAGAAATTAGAGATCATTTATTAGCATCACTAAAGAATACTTGTAATATGTGTGGTCTTTTGACCTCACTCTTCAGGATGCATAATTAAATGCTGATTGTTTTTCTTCAACTGGTGAATTCTGGTTTATTTGGATTATTTGGACTGTATCATTGCAGAAAACTATTCAAAAGCCATTGCTATTTGTAAACTTTACTGTGCTTGGGATATGAATAGAGATCGTCCTTCTGTTGGTGGAATAAGGGCTAAAGTCTGTAAGGAAACACATGCGTACAAATGGGTACTGTGTCCCTCAGAGGTCTCTATTGCAACCAGTGCAGTTTACCAGTGATATAGACAGCAGGGTTGTGTGCACCCCCGCCAGGTTTGCAGATGACACCAAGTTGAACTATGGGGTTTGTATGCCAGAGGGATTGGGTTATCATTCGGAGGGACCTGGACAAGCTGAAGTGTGAACCTCATGAGATTCAACAAATCCAGATGCAAGGTCCTGCACCTGGGTTGGGGCAATTCCCAGTATAAATTTGAGAACAGCCTTTTTCAGAAGGACTTTGGGATACTGGTGGATAAAAAACTGGATGTGAACTAACAATGTCCACTTGCAATCCAGAAGACCAGTTTTATCCTTGGCTGCATCAAAAGAATTGTGGCTACCAGGACGAGGGAGAGGTGGTCCTGCCACTCTGCTGAGACCCCTCCTGGAGTACCATGTCCAGCTCTAGAGCCTTCATCACAAGGACACAAACCTATTGGAGAGGATCCAGAAGAGGGCCACAAGAATAGAGGACTGAAGTACCTCTGCTGTCATGATAGGCTGGGGGTTGGAGTCATTCAGACGGGAGAAAAGAAAGTTTTTGGGAGACCTTATTGCATTATTCAGTACTTAAAGTTGACTTAGATGAAAATTTGGGACAAATATTTAAGAGGTAATGGCTTTAAACTAAAAGATGGGAGAGTCATACTAGGCAAGAGGAAGCAATGTTTTATAGTGAGAATGTTGTGACAAACATGACCTGGTTTGAAGATATCCCTGCTTATTGTAGAGGGGTGGAGTAGATGACCTTTAAAGGTCCCTTTGCTTCCAAAAAACACAAAACTAATTAGGACTCCTGTTTCTTGAGTTTGGTCTTCACCATTTCTACTTCCTTGGGCATTTCAGCAGTTTAATTTTACCCTATATTTATGGAATATTTAACGTTTTTGTCTAAGTGGAGTTATTTCATTATCTTTTTACATTTCTTCGTTTTTGCCAACAGAATTATTTTTTAAGTGCTGCTAAAAACAAAAGCATAAATATTAGTGAAATAGCTTAATGTATATCTTGGGTATTTCAACTTCGTACTTCATACTATAATTTAGAAACCATTTCTACGTACCGTGTTTTGTGTAATGTAAGTGGCAAATAGGCACTGAAAATATTTGCAGTTTTACTGAATAAAATAGAAACACGGAAGTCAGAGCTGTTCCTACATTGCATTTTTGTTTCACGAAGCAAAGACTGGACAAGAAGGACTTCTCTTTTACTCCCTGCTTGGGTGCTCTTGTTTAAAAGCTCATTTAAGCATGTTTGACCTTGCTTTCTGTTGTGTTGTATTTGCTACCTTGATACTCTAGCCATTTATTTTGTGTGGTTTGACTTCGCTAACTCCAGCACCCTTTTCAAAACTTCCTCCTTTTGGTGATGTCCCACCCCATAATTTCTAATGGTATTAATGTTTTGAAAAGTCTGAAGAGGAAGCAATGAGAAGTAATCATAAGTAAATAATCCCATGACCTCTTGTGTTCTAACCTTCTATTTAGGACTTTGCTGTTGCCAAAACAATGAAAATGTAGCTGGTGGATCCCTTTTCAATTGCTGAAGACTTGAGAGATTTGTATGTGACTGATATGTTCATTATACACAGCTTGTTGTAGAAATTTATGAAAAGTATTAATTTAGCAATAGTTGGAACACAGTGTACTTACATAAGGGTTAGTTATACTTATTTTATTCATTAGTAACATGCCTGCCTTCTCTGACCTTAGGACTTGTGTATCACTTATTTCTATGTATGAGACTGCTAGCTAGCATGATAATTATTGCTGACATTATCAAACAGATCATACAGTTATATATTGGCTATGTAAGTCATTTTGTGCAGCCTGATGTATTGCAAATATGAAGGGCATACCATTAAAACATCTTGTATAATCTTACTAATCTTTCTGTTTCTTCCCTTTTAATGAATTATTGTAATAGAAGTCTTTGCATTTCTTTCAGTTGTCTGAGTCAGTTTGTGTCCTCTATCCTAGACATTCATGGTTCCTTAAAACTACAAAAAGGTTGATTTGAACCATAGTCCAGTGCTGCATAGAAAGGGAATGGTATCTTCCTTTCAGTCACTGAATATAGACCCCTAAAATAGTTCTGCAAATTCACTATCTTCTGGCACATTCAGATTTTCTTTGCCCTGATTTTGGGGCTATTAAAGTATTTTTTGGTTTGGCTTGTTTGTTTTGTTAGTGTGGATGCTATGATTTGTCCATGTGTGTGTTTGAAACATCTGTATATTTGTTGTATTCTTACATCAAAAAGATAATTTAGCATTAGGAATTTTCCTTGAATATGATTGACGCGGCTTTTTCAAGGATTTTAATCTGCCCATATGAACATGATCTTGCAAAGTTAATGTAAATGTTGGGACAAGATTAGATTTAACAGTGTCAACAAATAATATTAGAGTTTTAATTCGCATAGTTTGAAACCACATTCATGCACAGCATTCATTAGCAATCTCAAAGCAAAGCAGTTAAAGGGAGATTATTTTTGTAAGTGTGGATAGTCTTTATTTGGTTTCAAGTTTGTTCCTTTTCTGTGCAGGCTGAGTGGGAAATTTGGACCTTTTACAAATTTGCTTTAATATGGGATAAGATTGAAATTAAATTTGTGGATACCTACCTAATACCAAGTGTTACTTGAGTTGACTAGGCTCAGTTAGAGTGCTTCCAAAATTTATTGCCAAAAAGATTATGTTGCAGCTCACCAGCTAAACATACCAACATCCACTCAGGCCTTTATTGAATTATACTCTTTGCAAATGGTTCCTATCCCAAGCTGTTTATAGTCCAGGACAAGCTGAAAGAAATTCAGAAGTGGTAAAGAGAAAACCTGAGACAACATTGTCTAGTGTGTTAGGGAACATTATAGTACAACCTACTTGTTTTGTCCCTTGTTATTGCTAAAGTTCTTAAGTGTGCTAGAAATACCTTTTATAGGCATTTGTGGAGCATTGTTCTTAAATGCAACAAGCAGTGGAATAAAAATTTCACAGGTGCTTGTTTGAAAATAACTTACATAGTACAGGGTGTCTTACTTTTGTAGAGTAGCTAAAATTGTTCATTAGGAACCTTATGTCTTTCTTCAGTGTAATAGTAACCTTCGTCTGACTTCAGTGGTCAAGAACTTTTTATTACAAAATGACTTGTTGATTAATGCATTCACATTTTCTGTTAACAGGGTCTCCTGAGTCCTGCCGTCCTTAATTTTGGTGGCCAGATGACTAATAGTTCTGGCTATGATGGTGATCTAATTGTACTTGCATAGTTGAGTGTATCTCAGAGACATTGTGAGTACCCAAGACAGGAGGAAAATGACCCTGAGGGGATTCTGACTTGTTCAGATACACTATGTGAAAAAATTTCCTTAAATTACATCATGAATTGTAGAAATCATTGCTATTCCAAGTAAAATAAAAGACACAAGCTTAATTTGAAAAAAAAAAAGTGTTTCTAGACTGGATGGATGCAGTTTGATGACATTTACTGGAAGTGTCAAGTTGTCTTATTTTCAGTGGAGTCTGTATTAGGCTACAAACTTGTGCTTGTCCAGTGTTTGCTGAAGTGCTGGCGACAATGAAAAACTTGCCTTCCATAATTTCTTTAGATGCTCTGCTGTTTTTGCAAGACTGGAAATAAATCATAACTTGCCTTCTTTAAAAAAAAATCCTTTTCTTTGTGGGCTTTTTCATCTTAATCTACAAGCTTCTGTGGTAAGTAAATCACAATTAATACATGGCATCAGTACCCAATAGCTTGATTGCTACTTGGTAAGAAGAAAGAAGTGATTTCACAGAATAAGAGGAGGGGTACAAAGAGGAGGGGTACAGATAGTTCTGTGCTGTAACTGGACTGAAGAGATCCCTTTGGATCTTCAGAAATTCTGGGGTAAAGAAGAGAGACCTGAATGTACAGAGGGAGTTGAAACCAGGCTGGGATGAAGAGTTGCATATTTCTGGAGTGCATGGCTGTCAACTTGTATCTTTCCTTTCCTGAGGCCCATTATACTTGGGGGAACATATGAGTAGAAGGATCTGACCACTAAATTCCACCTAATTTTTGGGATAATACAATTTTAATCCAAGAGTTTCAGGTACCAACAGTCTTCTATTGTTAATTAGGCAGCGTGGAAGTCAAAAGCATCTTTGTGTCTTGCTCATCTCTCCAGTTCTTGTAATTTTGCTGTGTGGCTTTTGGACACATCTTTGAATGGCACTTTGATTCTTTTGTGGGGAAGAGTAGGAAGAAAAATGTTTGTCATAATTTTCTGTTTGCTTGTGTATTTGATACACAGAGGCAGTTTTCTGAGTAGTGTATGTTCAGCTTCTAGAAGATGGTCTCTTTAAAAGAGGCAGAACACAAATAGGCGCCATCACTTCTAATCCACTAAAATACTACTTCTTTTAACGAATCCTCATGGATGACATACAGAAGAAATAGAAACTAGTGATAATTATTGAACAGGAGACATTGCTTGGGTACAAGACTTAATGTTTTTCACAGAAATGTCAAACAATCAACTTTGTGTGTAGTTTTCATGTCTGTCAAATCTTAGAATTCAAATCTTAGAATCACAGAATGCATTGGATTGGAAGGGACCTTTAAAAGTCATCTATTCCAACTACCTCTGCAGTGAGCATGGACATCTTTAACTAGATCAGGTTGCCTCATCCAGCCTGATCTTGACTGTCTCCAGGGATGGGGCCTGCAACATCACCCTGGGCAACCTATTCCAACTTCTCTGTTCCTCGAGTACTCATGTGCTTTAGAAAAGCTCTTGCACTAGTAGTCGTTCTTCATTGTGGCATCAGCTACATTATATGGTTAGAAATCTTAAGATGTCTGGATTCAAATAGGAATGCAGTTCTAGTGCTGCTGTTTTAAAATTATTTTCTGCTATTGTGTCCAGGATAACACTTCATAACAGCATCATACTGCTTTGGCGGTTTCCCGTTCTGGACACTTACTGTAAGCATCTCACTTTCCCTTGCAAATTGTAGGTGCACTGTCAAACACTGTGTTTTACAAGCCTCTCTTGCTATATAATAATTCTGTAAGCAGCTACTTTTGGCTCATTCAGGATGCCAGTTATGTATTATACTTAGTTACGTATTTATTTCCTTTTGCCATATTGTGTTTAAGCCATTTTGATTGGTAGTTCAGGATTGGTAGTTCAGATTTCTGTAAATACAATTTTTTTTTTCCTTTGTTCAAGTGATGATGTGCCATTTGAGTTCTTTGGCAAAGCCCAGTAAGTCATTGTGGGTATCACTACTCTAAATTCTGTAGTTCCTCCTGGAAGTCTGTGTCTTTCCTTGATATGATCCTAACAGAATCACAGAATGTTAGGGATTGGAAAGGACCTCAGAAGATCATCTAGTCCTATCCCCATGCCGGATCAAGTTGCACAGGAAGATGTCCAGGCAGGCTTTAAATGTCTCTAGAGAAGGAGACTCCACAACCTACCTGGGCAGCCCACTCCAGTGCTCCATCACCCTCACCTTAAAGAAGTTTCTTCTCATCTTTATGTGGAACCTCCTATGTTCCAGCTTACATCCGTTGCCCCTTGTCCTGTTGTTGGATGACTGAGAAGAGCCTGGCTCCTTCCTCCTTGTACCCACCCTTTCCATATTTATAAATATTAATGAGATCACCCTTCTCCTTTTTTGCNCTTCTCCTTTTTTGCAAGCTCAAGA
>VZRI01001992.1:0-13356 GCA_013397515.1 Upupa epops
TGTTGTTAAAAGAAAATAAAAAGTTAAAAATTAAAAAATTAAAAAATAACAGACATCCAAAGAGCNATTAAAAAATAACAGACATCCAAAGAGCATTAAAGCAATTTGAAGCAAAAACACGAATCAATGAGTTACAAAAGAAAATGAGGGATTGTGAGATGTTATATTATGATTCGTGTCAAGGTAAAAACAATATCCCCCCTTGTCATTGTGGAAAACTATTGAACGAACAAAATAAACAGTGAAACTCAGCAGGACAAACGGTTAACAGGATGGGGGGAGGCTGAGCAATCTAAGACCTGCAAAGTATTGTGCAGTGTATAGGGAGCTAATCATTGTTAATTAAGATTAGTCCAAGAACATTGTCTCCCACCTTATCTTTGGATCCAGGGTCTCACTAAGGAGTGGAGATGTGAACAAAGAGAAGACTGATATAGGGGATCCTTTGAAGTGATAATATGTATGAAATAAGGTATAAAATGTTGCTGCCTTAAACTGTAAGTGTGTGTGTTGGTGGAGTACTAACTCGCCACACACCCAGCACTGCTTGCTCATACCTTATTACTGCAACCAATAAATCTTTGGATTTTGTCAAAGATTTGGGTGATCTGTCAGATCATTTCTAACAATATTAAATTGGATCCAAACAAAGCAACATCTTGAGTTTACAATTGAGAAAGTGCTAGTGAGACACTAGTACAACAACATCATACCATTCTATCGTCAGGTTTTTTGTGCTGCTTGCCCTCTGGGTTCTCATGAATCATGTCTGCATTCCATAATGTACAGCCAGCTGACAGTCGTTCTGTGATATTATGTGAATTGTAGATGCTGCTGGCTGCATGCTGTAGCTATCAGCCCCCATAACTTTAACAGGTTACATTGGATAAGGTTGAGGTTCATTTTGCAACCAAGATAGCCAGAGCTCACATTTATGAGATACAAATAAGTTAACTACTTCTGATTATAGAAGGTGGTTCTTCGTGCACTAACAGTTATGCTGAGGAATTCCTTACTGTAGGAATAGATGTCATTAATTTACATGGGCTTAAAAATATTAATAAAAGAATTTCCAAAAATACCATTTCTGGCACAGGATTTCCTTGAATTGCAAATTGTTGAAGCGTATTGTGTATTAGTCTTACTATGATTTGACACAGTTCTATACTTTTTCTAAGGAAATTTGCTATTAAAACTTTTAGCAAACAATTGTTTGATTAGCTAGATCTTTGGTCTGATACAGTACATATTTTTAAGAGGGTAGGTCTTAAATTTATAATATGTTTTTAAAAATACCAAACCAAACTGCTTTTTGTACTTCACTGTAATTTCCATTGTAATTGGGAAGCTGATGGAGAAAACAGTACAGTCCTGTTTAAACAGTGGTGTTTAAAATCTTACTTAATGATCCATATGGCAAGACACTGTGCAGCCTACATAAATTTGCAGTTGATACGAAGTTTAGGGAAGTGGCAGAAGCACAAGTTGTTTATGCTGCCATTCAGAGGGGCCTGGACACTCTGGAGAAATGGGCCAAGAGGAATCTCATTACACTCAACAAGGGGAACCTATATCAGCCTCCAGTGAATTGCCAGAATTTCAGATTTTGACAGAAAAAGGAGGCATACATATAAAAATGTACTCCTAGATATAATTTTCAGGTATTTCCATCCTTCTTGTAAGCCTTGAACTATAACTGTAAACCGTTTAAAAAAAAAGCATTATTAACAAATATTTAAGTGATGCCACATCTATTTTCTGTGGGGTTTTTTGTGACAATCTGTAGCCTCAAGGCAGCTTCTTTGAGACTCTGTAGAAAATTACGTGTATGACTTTGGAGTTAAAAATGCCACTAGTGAAGCAGTTTACATAGGGAACCATGATTCCCTTAACACCGTGCTTTTTACCTGTTGTCACTGGTTCCAAAGACCATGCGAAGAAAGTAAAGGGACAACAAGATGTTTTTGTGTAGAACCTCATTGAGGAAAAAAGTAAATATTCCGTTAGTATGAAAATTCTTCCAGTGCAAAACTTGCCTTGTCATCCAAGCAGTGTAATCTCTATGTAAAACAGAGCTGCAGAAATTAGGAATGTGAGAAGTTTCAACAAACATTTTCTTTCTGAAGTATGCTGTGTCACATTACCAAGACAACTATGAAGAGGTGCAGGATAGATTCTAGCCTGATTCTATATTATTTAAGAAATAAGTGCACATAGAATATTTGTACACTTAAAAAACAAATATTTTTGTTAAGTTTATAATTAATAGGAGGGGTTTTTTTATATTTAAATGCTGTTGCTGGCTTTCACTGTTTATCAACATCAACAGCCATGACAATAGAAATCAAGGAAATACCTGTAACTAGTGTGCCCTGTGCTGGGACTGCAGAGCAGAATATGGTGGGGTTTTTTGAATGGTTGATTCTCTATATTGCTTATAGTTTGGAAGCTAGAAACAGAAGCACATGCTTACTTTTCTCAGAAAATAAATCTTTTTTTGTGATGGCCTTAGTTACTTTTTCACTGAAGGTCCTCTTGTTCCATAAAGCCTTCTAGACTGCTACAATGTTCCAAATAAAAGCAGGTGATTCGATAAAAGTTTAAGGCCTAGGGCTTTATGTCTTAGCTTCTTCGCTTTGTTTTAGATACAGGTGCCTTGCAGAGTAACAAAGGACAAAGAAAATTGCCTGAAGATGTGCAGAAGTTACTTAACTCTGTTAAGTTACACTGAAATTGTGCGATTGTTGCTACTCCCCTCCTGTTTTCTCCATCCTTACTAGTTTTGTTGATGTTTTTAAACACTTGGTTATTTTCTAGGATGCAGTTCTTTTAATTACTCTGCAAATTGGTCACTTAGTACTGCATAATAACATTACATTACCTGTTGAATCTTCACTAAATGTGCCTCTTTTACCAGATGAGATGATAAATTAGAGTCTCTTACCAAGAAAAAGGTATAAAAGCAGCTCATGATATTGGAAATAAAACCTGTAGCACAGGTTTTAAGACTATTTTGCTAGGAATAAGGTAATTTGAACTTATTTATATTAAAAAGTTGCTTCAGATTTTCTCTTTTTCATGTTTCATTCAAACTAATTATTTTTGGTTTTACACTTAATCTTTTACTTTTTCTGCTAATAAGTAATTTGTTTTAAAATTCATAGGAAAAGTAATCCTGTATATTTAGATGAGTAAGCAAGAGGAAAATATCTATGATTCTACAAACCCTTGTTTGGTCAAGTAGTCCCTACAGATGTTTATAATCCCTGGAAGGTATTGTGAGTTATTCTGTGAGTGCAGATTTCTTCAGGATTCCCATTGGGAATTCCTTTAATTACCTCTGGATTTTGTCTGGCTAGCACAAAACAGCAGTCCGCATGGTTGATGTTATCGTTCTGCTCTACGTGTCCTTTGAGCAAGTGGGAAGCTTGTCTTCCTATGTGACTGGACATTGTAAAGCTCCGGTAAACGATTGACCCAGGAGGCTGGGATCGCTTGGCTTTTAGTTCTCGGGGCTGGGTGACTCCGCTGGCTTTTCCCAGCCCGCAATGAGGCGCGGCTCTGGTCTCGGACCCGCCTCCCGTCACCGGGTCCGGCCAAGGGCTCTCCAGCGAGCCGGGGAGTCTTCAGTGCTGCCGGTGGCGCGTCTGGTGTACGATGCCTCAGCAAGGGGTGACGGGGGCTGAGGAGCTGATTTTCTATGTGAATGGGAGGAAGGTAAGTGTTGCCCGCAAAAAATGTAGAGAAAAGGGGGCTGCTTCCCACTCAAAGAGTGTGGGCACATATGTGGTTTCCTCAGATTCCTTCCTCATGGCAGTGTACCAGAACACTCATTCAAGACTCCAGAAGCATTTCGGTTCGTCTTGTCCTCGCTGGGTGAACAAATGGATCATCTGCCAAATACTGCTGTAATTAGATGACTCTCTTATACATACAGCTAGTGCACTACAAGGGGAAAAACAACTGAGGAGAAAAAGCGTGATTACAGTATCTTGTTTTAGCTAACTCTCCTGTGTTGGGGGGGGGGGGGGNTCAAATTGGGTTGGTGAGCAAGCTAGGTAAAATGTAAAAATGTGTACATTCCTGGGTTCTCATTTTTTGTTGTGTTGCAGAAGAATCAGATTTTCAGAAGCACAACAGAAGTAATCTAGACTCAGGTGCCAAAATATGGACTGTTGGCCAGAGTAGAGATACCATTGCAAGAACAAAATTAAAGAGGTTGATTAAATGCAGCTGGAAAGAATGAGCTGAATCTAAGCAACAGGTGATGAAATACTGTAATTGATCAAGAATGTAGGCATTTCTATTACCTTCTCCTGTTAGTCTGTTCAGGTAAGTGAAAGTTTATACATGTAAAGCAGGAAGAAGACCAGTTTCTGCTGGTAGCCTTACAGTCTTCCACTAATGCTCATCCCTGTGAGTTAAAGTGCCAGGGAGACTATAATCCAGAAATCATTATTGTTTATGCTGCGCTGTTCCTGTTGTAGCAAAGTGGTGCATTTTTGTGTCTAGTATGGCTGAGCAACAGTTACGGCAGTTGTAAAGTGCTCTGGCATTTCTTTTCTGCAGTCATACATGTCTGAGAAGGATTTGGTTGAAGGAGCCTTGTAAATTTGTCAAAAATTTGACTTTGTAAATTAGTCTAGTTCTGCAGGAGATAATCAGAGAAGGATTCCCTTCTGGCTTTGGGGAATGTCATCAGAGCCCCAAATCTGAAAAGCCTTTGTTTTTTGGTTAAGCCTTGTTTTTCATTTCCTTCTGCAGATAATAGAGAAAAACGCTGATCCTGAACAAATGCTGTTGTCTTACCTGCGAAAAAGACGTATCCTTTTCTTGCCTGTTCCCTTATGTCACTCATTTGACAGCCTTAATTGTGCAAAATTCTGATAAATGATAAATTTAAGAAAGCTTAGGACTTCAAGCAGATTTCTAAACTCAAAACCCGGGTTTAACATGTTTAAAATAGGAACTAGTATGTTTTTAAACAAGGAAAGTATTGTTAGAAGACAGAAGTTGGGAGAGCTAGAGCTCTCACCCCTGCTAGTTTTGTCTTTAGGTGTCCTTTCCTCCTGTCTCGGTTTCCACAGCTTAGTGGCTTTCTGGGTTGCTCCATTTTGTGTTGTGCTTGCTCTAATCTTTTCCTTTCTCTTGACCATCTCACAGGCCTGGTTCTGTGTCTGTTTTCAACAGTTTTTTGTTTTACAAAATGTGTGCTGTTTATTCCCAGTGTTAATGAAGACGTCACATAATATACTGAACTAAATGTGTTAGGAACTTGCAACTGGGAGTAGAGAGCAAATGTGGAGAAAAGCAGAATTTCTCCTTTTTGCTCCTTCTAGGCTGTTTCATGAAATACATCCCAGCATGGCAAGTGATATACTGCATGCTATAGAATTCACAGGGGAGAGAGTTTTTGTGTTTGTCCCAAAAAAAACCATTATTTTGAAATGTGTTTGTTTCCAATCAGTCACGAGGAATAGAGCAGAATAGGTTGCTGTAATTATTGTGCCTATGAAATCATTCAGTAATTTGAAAAACTTAACACTCTATAGAACTATAAAGTGTAGAATCATTAGAATAATTTTGATTGGAAAACTCTTGAGATCACTGAGTCCAACCATTACCTAACAGTGCCACCACTAAACCATGTCACTAAATGCCATGCCTACAGGGCTTTTAAATACATCCAGAGATGATGACTCAAACACTTCCCTGAGCAGCCTGTTTTGCTACTTGATAATTATTTTGTTGAAGAAATATTTCATAATATCCAGTCTAAACATCCCCTGCTGCAACCTGCTGGCCATTTCCTTGTCTCTTATAACTTGTTACTTGGAGGAAGAGAGTGACACCAACCAAATATCTCAATATCAGTGCTACCACATAAGTTGTGCTTCACTAGTTAAAATGCATTGGTGAGGTAACTGCACTGATTTGTTGTGGTGCCTTGAATACACACATAACCATTCTGTATCCTTGTACGCTGCTTATACAATGAAGGTAAGAGTGAACTTGTTTTCAGGAGCTAGTTGGTTTTACCATACAGTTTAAACATCAACTTGTATTCCTGGCATTCCTTGCTTAGATCTGTATAACAGTGTGCATTTCTTGGAGATGTGCCTGCTCAGCTGTGTCTGAGACCATTTTGTTAGAAAGATAGAGGAACTGATCCTTTTGCACAGCAAGACCCACATAAAGTTCAGTTAACATGGCTGGGGAATAGCTAGCTTTGGTGAAGAGATAAAAATTAATGGCAGAGAACAGAAATGTAGGACAGAAGTATCTTACATTGATGTTGCCAAACTCTCTAGATTGTGAAATGATTGCTTGAGTGAGTGTGAGGAAATTTTATGTCTTCCAGTGTTTTGTAATTGGAAGGTACAGTGTAATACCTCTCTAAGCATCCTATAGTCTCTTTTTTTGAGGCTAAATGCCATAGGAATTGGTACATTGGACTCCTGTTAGTAATTGGAAGACCCTTTGTAAATTAACAATAGAAGTGCAAGAAGGGAAGAAACTGTATCGAAAAATGTCTTTGTTTTATCTGCATTTTAAGATGTTTGTAAAAAGAGCTCAGTTCCTTTACCATGGAAAAAGTGGTAGAGCTTAATTACATAAGACTTTAGAACAATGCATTCATCTCAAAGCTTTACTGCAAATGAAGAATGCTAATGCTCACAGTGACATTTTATTTTCTTTATGTGTTTTGAAAAGATGGTCTTTTTCTTCTCCATCATTCCCATTTCCTGATGGGAAGAAATGGAGAGTAAGCCATCTTCCTTTTGGTGGCTGTAGACCATTAAATTAACTGTTGATTCACAGCTTTAGGCTGATCACTGTTCATAGATTCATAGACACATGCTCTTCTCTCATAATGTGATCTTTCAGATTAGGTGCAAGGTTAATATCCTCACTATTAATAGGCCTTAAGGAAAACTGGGATATTGGTTTTAGAGTTCCACTGAAACTTCAGATACATAGGGGTTTTTTGCTATTACATGTTTCTTCCTTTCATATTTTCACTTGGAAAACTCTTTCACCTAATTTTTCTGTTCCAGCTTACTCCTCTTCCAAAAGAAGTCAGATTCAAGTTTTCTGTTTTATTTGGAACAGGATTTTGTTCATGTCATTCTGTAGTTCCACTCTGACTGAAAATCCAACATAGAAAGGAGCCTGACATGTATGTTAATCATACCAAACCAATTCTTCATTCTTTATCAGCTGAGAAAAAAGGTGTCCTCAAGATTTTGAGTGAACGAAATGCAAAATGAAAGCTGAGAGATTTTCCCCTGACAAGGACATTTTCAGTCCATCTTACAGGAACTAAGTACGGCTGTGGAGGAGGTGGCTGTGGTGCCTGCACAGTGATGGTATCAACTTATGACCCAACTTTGAAGAAGATACGGTATCCTTAGAGAACATTTTTAAAACCACACAGACTTTTATGACTGTAGATACCATTTCTGAATATGATATATGCTGGCAACTGTGACTTTTCTTGTTAGGAGGTATATTATAAACACCCTTCATATTGACCACTAGATTGTGGCTCCCGTTTGCAGCCCTGTCACATGACTGATGGGAAACACAGGCCAACTATAAAATAGAATAAATTACTTTTAAATTTAGGAACCCCCAGTCAGATTGTTAAATGGTAGCATGTCACTGGCAATGAAGTATTTTTCTAGGTTGAGAAAAAGTAGAAATATTCTAGTTACTCCTTTTGACAATTGCATTACATTGGAATAAAATGCAAATATTTTAAGAGTTGAAGTTAAAACAGAATGACAGTTGAAAAGAAACATTTAAATGGTAGCAAACCAAAACATTTTATTGCTAAGGATGCAAAGTTATGAGGCATTTTTCAATTGTTATGTATTTGTTTAGAATGGTCTTTATTGTACATCAGAATTTGCTTGCATCAGAAATGTGTTTATAAATTTGCAGCAGTAATTCTTTATTTCCTTCAAATGACTACATCAACAATTTCTTCCCTATTTTTGTCTTCCCAAAGACTTGACAGGTTGCTTGTGGGCAGGAGAGACAAGAGGGTGGTTGGAAAAGACTGAAATATAAAGGAAGAGAAAAACTGCAGAACTATCTTCATAGATACAGTTTTTATAGTGGGGATGAGACACAGCTATCATGTGATCCCTTCTATAAAGCTATTCTTTTCTTATTTCAAATGATATCTGCTTTTTAAGTATGAACTAGGTTTAATTTACCACAAAATAGTTTTGATGCATCTCAGTATTGCTGTTCTTTTTTCTGCTTTGTTTTCCAAAGACATTATTCAGCAAATGCATGCTTGCTTCCAATTTGCTCCTTGTATGGTGTAGCAGTGACCACAGTGGAAGGTGTTGGAAGTACAAAAACCAGGGTTCATCCAGTTCAGGTGAGAGTACAATATCACTGTGTAAGAGTGATTTATTTTGTATGGACTGGCTTGAGTGGCAGTAATTCTAGTGCATGAGAATTTCATATTATGATAGAGATTCTTCCTGAGAAGTGATATCAGATGACAAAACAAGTTTCTGGTGGTTGGTTGCTCAAGGCTGATGAGATACAGCTCATGATGGATCTTGCTTTAATACTGACAGCTTGATCAAACAGTTAGTGTGTAAGCTGGAGGGGATCAGGCTCATGCTCTGTTTCGGTATTGCAAAAAGAAGGAGTTATACACTTAGCTCATAAGAGAGAAGTAACAAATATATTTATTAAAAGAGTAAATGCAACTTTAAGAAAATAGTTTGATGTTTATTTACTGCATGGAGGACAGGATAAAGCAAAGGGTTTTTCTTGTGATATTGCGTACATGATAAATAAAAGTTTAAGGTTAATAAAGATCTAAAGTTTTAGCGTACTATATATATCACTTACCAAAGATCTGTTGTGGTCAGGAAATCACTCAAGCCCGGGGGAGTACACTTGATAGGTGTCACTGTTCCAGGGGAGATGCTGGCATGCAGCCATCTGCTGTACACTAGAGCTCTGGGCTGGCTACTCTTTATGGGGATGAGATGATTGACTCATAGTCCTATTTCAGTATTGTCCTTGCTCTATCTAGTTGCTCAAGTTAGCCTTTGGCTATGGTATTGTTAGCTAGCTTAGCAGGGTAGGATCATCCCCTGCCCCAATGCAATCATCACACCCAAGCAGATATCAGGAGGTAAGGGTCGTGCTGATGAGAGGTAAAATGCACTGTCACATTGGGACATATCTTGGGCAACACCCCGTTAGCTGAAGTTTTAGTATAGATGGTAAAAAGGCAGAAGTCCACTGAAGATTAATTAGCATCCATAGTAAGATGTGCCTGAGCATCACACACAAAATAATTATTCTTATTTGAAATCATTGAAATTCTTACTTTAAAAGTCTGATTTAATATAAAGACAGCACATAGCATTATATGTCTTGTTTAGGAGAGAGTTCATTAGAATGGTGATGTACACTGGAAGGAGGGCTATTTGTGGTGTTTCATTTCAGGAAAGGCTGGCCAAGTGTCACGGCTCCCAGTGTGGTTTCTGCACCCCTGGAGTGGTGATGTCCATATACACTTTGCTAAGAAATCACCCAGAACCAACATCAGAGCAGATGATGGCAGCTCTGGCTGGTAAATATTGCCAATATTAATTTGTAGGTATGTCCTTGAACCATTTTGTTCAGGTACTTTGTGAGCGCTTGCATGTGTCAGTGCATGCATACTGTATACAAATTGTGCTTTCCAGCAGAGTTGGTACTGGAAACAGAAGTTGCGTCCCCTGTTATTCTTTTCTCATGAAAAATGAAGCATGGAGCTGTGGACTGTTTCAGGGACAGGTGTTCAAAAAGTCCTCATATGTGTCTTTTGAAGTGGTTTAAATCAGATGTGCAATGGTGCTATATTGGAGATGTAGCTACGTATGAATATCTTTGTGACATTCTCCCCGTTGCATTGGTAACTGAGAATATCACGAGCCTTATGGAAAGACCCCTTTGGGGTAGGAATAAAACAGTGAAGTAAGGTAGAAAAGTACAGATCTTCACTAAGGAAGAGTGTGAGAATTTATTGCAGGTAAAATAGCCTTCTGTCATCTGTTGTGTTTTGGAGTCACAGTGGAGCCAAAGGCTTTTCCTTTTACTGTGAGGTAAGCTTAGACAGAAGTGTAACGTTAACCTTCTTCACTATTAGAAATAAATTAGGGGAAAGGAGAAAATAATTTTGAGTGTGTGAAGAATATTGTACAATCGCTTACCTTTCTGCATACTAAGCTGCACTTAGCATTCCCTATAGTGCATCTCTGAAGTATTTTGTGCTCCTCTTGGATTTTTTCCTCAGGAGCTGCAGGGTCCTAAGTCTTATGGCACTGATCATTTTTGTATTTCAGAGAACTAACACTTCTTTATATCAAACCCCCAAACCTCATATAAAGACACGACAAAGTATTTCTTACTGATTTCCTTTTTTCAGGGAACTTGTGCCGCTGTACTGGGTATAGGCCGATCCTAGATGCCTGTAAAACCTTCTGTAAGGTAGAAAGTATTGTTGATGGGAATACTAGATTGTGCCTATTAATGTATATAATTATACAAACGGTCAAGATTTTAATGAAGATAATATTTTTCCTGTGTTAAGAGATGTAGGACTGTGTAAGGTATATAGTGGCCTAACCCACCAGAAAAATTCATTAACCTGAATTTGGTGTCTAGCCTTGCTGATCAAGAGTAATCTGAAGTAACTCCATGTGTTTTACAGCAGATCTGTACTTGCATAACTAAAAGCACAATCTGGAACAATACTCTTTGTGATTTATCATATAATGCAACGTGTCAGAAACCTATAATGAAATAAATGGGGAATGAAAACTGGCTAAAAGAAACTGTGTGCTCTCACAAATAATTTCACATCATATGATTTTGTATTAAGGACTTCAACATCCAATGATTTTAAGGTGTTGTTTAATATAACTTCTTTAGCACATAATCTTTCCAATTTAGCTTATTACTAATCTTCATCTAGAATTTTTTTAATATTTGAAGAGACACTTACCATCTGAAGCAGGCTTTGATTCTGGGCAATATTTCATTCATGGAATACTCCTATTTTAGGAATCCATTTGTTGTCAAAGGAAAACAAATGAAAAGTGTTGCTTGGATCAGGAAGATAATTTGTTTGTCAAGGAAGAGAAGGTGGGTTTTAGGTATTTACTGTCCTGTTTAGATATAAAACTTACAGAAAGACTATCACATGATTTTTTTCCTGTAATAAAAGTAAATGCAGTATATGCTGCCATTTTTATCCTCTAGGTTATTCACCCTGCATAATATTATTTATGAAATATTATGTCTTGCAAGACATTTGGAGATGTATCTAAAAATTAAAGATTCTTTATGTATATTTATATGAGGAGGCAACGATGTGTCAGTTTTTCAAATTCAGGAATATTAATGGTCTCAGCTCTACTCATACAGTGATCATCATATTGTGTAAGAAACCAGGGCACGTACAAACTTCTTAAATCAATGAGCAGTAACAAGCTGAATGTATCCACTGTACTGTTAGGAATCTAAGTGCTGACTTGACTCTGACTATCTAGTACACTCTAGTCAGAGTTATGATTGCAGTTTTATACAAAACCTGTCATCCATACAAATATTTTAATTTGTTTTCAATTTTCTTTCAATAATACCTGATCTTCTTCTTTGGATTTTTTTAGTATTTTATGTTGACATGAAACCAGCTACTTTTTTATAGCAGGACTACAGGAATCACATACTTAGTCTTTCAGTTATTCGCCTCTACACTGTCATTTGTGTTAGCAGTGAACTTTGAGAAACTCTTATGTTCCTTCACCTCAGCAGCTCCAAATGATGCATGATAATTTAGCACCAAATCCAGGTGATAATGGAATTATTAATTTTGTAATGACTTTAGGCCTTTAGAGTTTGGGTTTTTTTGGTTGGTTGTTGCTTGATTGGGTTTGGTGTTTTCTTTTATGGAATTAATGATGAGGTTTAAAATCTTGTTGTTTGCTTGGGTTTTTTTTTAAGGTTTCCACCAGATTATTTTCAACAGCTGAATTCAAGCCATTAGATCCCACCCAAGAACTTATATTTCCTCCAGAACTAATGGTAATATTTGCTGCTTACATACTGTTCTTTAACTGTCTCTTCCTTAGTAGTCCATGGTTCAGAACTTACTCTGAAGTCCATCTTAGCAGTAATGCGTCAGAAAAAATGTCATATAACAATTTAATAGAAATACAAAGTTGTACTCATTGTTTCTTCCCTTCCCCCAGGGAGATTACTGAATATCCACATTAAAAAAATCATATTGGGAAATTAAGTTGCAGAGTTAGATATTAGGTAAAAAGACAAAGAAGCAACCTAAACTGGGTTTTCAGTGCAGCCTCTGAAGACACAAATGCGTCTCAGCAAATTGGAAAGTAAACATTTTTTACATTGGCAAAACAATTAATTTTCCCCATTTTGTGGCTTGGGGAGCAAGTGTTATCTTTTCTGTCAAAATGCCAACCTAAAATCACCACCCAGATGAGGAAGGTTTTAGCACCTATAATTAAAGTACTGAAAAAATATATGCAGCTGAAGTACGGGTGCTGAAATACAGGCACTGGAAGTGCTGCATCCTTAATTTTTGACAGCACTACTTGGCCTAGAAAAGCATAATGATTGCTTGTCATTAGTATCAATCTATAAATTGAAAGCCATATTCTCTGTAACTAGCTGTCTGCTTGTAGTGAAAGTTTGATAACTATGGGACAGGATCTCTTTCTTGACTGCGTATTTGTACCACCAGTACACTTGGCAGTTTCCAAGTGATCAATGAACAGGGCTAGGACAGACATCCTAGGACATGCATGCTTAATGGAATGCTTCTGACAGTGTCATCGGTGACCTCCAAGCGAGCTAAGTGTGCAGACCCCTCCCTAGGTGTTTTTATAACTTTTCTGATTATTTCAGCAATTGCAGGATCTATTCCTACATCTTTTTGCTTGGGGGCTATTTAACATCAATCTAATTTACTAGTCCATTGGATTGAATATTTTTCCTTGGGAGGCAGCCCTTTACAAAAGGGGATTCAGGAGAGCTGGGTATACTTCAGGAATGAATTATTGAAGGCACAAAACCAGGTCGTCCCCGTGTGTAGCAAGATGAGCCATACAGGAAAAAGACCAGCCTGGATGAATAAGGAAATTTTGAAAAAAATAAGAGAGAAAAATAGAATGTACCACCTCTGGAAAAAGGGCGAAGTCAATCGAGTCATGTATCGAGGAATTGTCAGGCTGTGTAGGAAGAAAATTAGGGAGGCTAAAGCTCAACTCGAACTCAGGCTGGCCACCACTGTTAGGGATAATA
>VZRI01001992.1:14304-61986 GCA_013397515.1 Upupa epops
ACCTGGAGTATTGTGTTCAGTTCTGGGCCCCTCAGTTTAGGAAAGATGTCGAGGTGCTGGAATGACTCCAGAGAAGAGCAACTAGATTGGTAAAGGGCCTGGGAGGAAAGCCCTATGAGGAGAGGTTGGTGGAGCTGGGCCTGTTTAGCATGGAAAAGAGGAGGCTTAGGGGCGATCTTATCGCTGTCTATAACTACCTAAAAGGTGGTTATGGTCAGGTGAGGGTCAGGCTTTTCTCCCGGTGCACTGCAGACAGGACAAGGGGTCACAGTCTTAAGCTCCATTGGGGGAGGTTTAGACTTGGCATTAGGAAAAGGTTTTTCACTGAAAGAGTGACCTGGTTTTTGAACGGGCTGCCCACAGAGGTGGTTGGGTCACCGTCTCTGGAGGTGTTTAAGGTTAGGCTGGATGAAGTGCTGAGTGGCATGATCTAGGTGTCAGATGTTAGGTTGACTTGGTTGGTTTTAGGTTGGACTGGATGATCTTTAAGGTCTTTTCCAGCCTCATCATTACTGTGATACTGCAATACTGAATTATAGGTGTTTCACCCACGCAGTGTAGAAATTCACCACGGTGCAGGCAGCCGGGGTAACAGTCCCATTTTTGTTCAGTTTTGGAGGATTAAACAGAACTGCTGCTGTTTAAGAACTACTTCAGTTTTTCAGTCCATTGTCTATTAGTCCTTGCACCTGTCTAAATGTTGAAATATTTAAACCTGCCATATTTCCCCATCAGAGAATGGCTGAAAGACAACCGAAAAGAACGATGATTTTTCGTGGGGAAAGAATGACATGGATTTATCCTGTAAGCTTAGATGAATTACTGGATCTGAAAGCTGCCCACCCCAAAGCACCTCTTGTGGTTGGGAACACCTGTGTGGGTATGTATACAATTAGAATGGCTCCAGTTTACATGGGAGGACAATGCTATTTTTATCATTCTTATGTAATGTGATCCTTAAGCTTACTTTTCAATAGGTTGTAGTTGTCTTTATGCAAAATACGTGTTGTCTAAGTCTATTCCTATCTGGTAGGACCTGACATGGCATTAAGTGGCGTGTTCCATCCGATTGTTATTGTCCCTGCAAGAATCCCAGATTTGACTGTGGTGAAATGCACAGAAGACGGTCAGTAGACTTTGCTCTGTTCATACATAAGTGATTTCTTTACATTAGGGGATGCTGCTCCATTCCAAAGTGTTGAAGGTGTGAATTGCTGCACAACTCATTCCTAAGCAGGATAGGTTCTTTTCCAGGCCAGTGCGGCTGTGGCCACCATCCCAGTGCGGCTGTGGCCACCATCCCAGTGCATGGTGTGGTTTTATCTTCATGACACAGAAAAGTACTAACAAGTGATATTATCTTGGGCCAAATTATTATAACCATGCTTTTTTTCTGGTAATAATGGTTCTGGTGCTAAGTCATGCAATATTTGCTTTGTGGTCTCCATACCATGCTACTCTGTGTAGCAGAGACCCACACAGAACTACGGAGAGAGTTAGCAACATTTCATGCTTGTCTCCTTTAGAAAAAAAGGCTGTAAATATACTGGCATAGCTAATATACATGAATTAATCTTGTTCTCAATCAAACCAGCATTAATTTTAATAGATACTAAATGTTGTACCTCAATTTGTATATTTGATATAAGCACAGAGATTTTTTTACTTACAGTTAAACTAGGTTTTAGTTTTTCAATACATTAAAATTAAAAATATCAACAAGAAATAGATTACATTTACAATAATAGCATAAATTGAGCATAAGTTATGTTGTACAAGTTTACTGCCAAAGTTTTAAGGAAAATCACACCCTATATCTGATCAAAATTGCTTGCCCAAAGAACTCTGTTTGACAGTTGCGTTACGCATTTAGAATATAATTTTCAGATTGGTCATCCAGTTTTAGCGAATTACTATTTTGTTCTTAGATGAAGAGTGATTGAATTAAAAAGAGGGAGAATGTTAACTGCTTTTTAAAAAATCTACAGATGAGACTTATTAGTTGTAAATCAAGGGATAAGCAGTTTAGTTTACCAGGTAGAAATAGTGTTTCCTCTCTTTTATAAAAATTAAGTGTAAAACATGTTTTGATTAAATTTTTATTTTAAATACATAAAATTGTCTTGCTGTACTTGATTAATAAAATCATGTTTTAGAATTGTTTACATAGATTTTTTTTTTTTATTAAATTCCAGTATTCATTCAAAACATTCATACTTTACATGAATGAAGTTTATGATTTTGAATGAAAAAGTTCTCTTTGCCATTTTAAGGTATTGAAATTTTAAAAATAATATTGGGGAAAAAATGCATATTGGTGTAGATTTTCTTGCTAACCCACAAAAGAGTGCTATGTTTAGTGTTAGGACTGTTCGGGGGTGGTTGTAAATGCTAACTACCCATACCTTATGATAATAACTAGAACCATACATTCGAAAAGCAAGATCAAATTATGATTAAAATCATGGTTTAAAATAGGAAGAACATGTTGAAGGCACTCTGAAGTTGACTAATCTTCGGGTGAAATGTTACCAGTTATAACATTTACTCAAAGTTGGTGCAAAGAAAGCTGGAATGGGCAAAAGTTAGAATGGGAAGCTGGAAGGAGAGGAGTGGAAGTATTTGGTGCTTGTCAAAAGTGATCTTAGTGGAAGTAGTGAGCTATTAGTTTAACTTCAATACTTTGTAAAATTTAACCCTAGTTTCCTGAAATGAAGTGTCGCTGTCCTTTTAATATGCAGAGGTCCCTCTCCTTGTGCCTGCCTGTATTCTACAGGAGCACTCTTAGTTGTGCAGTCTGAACATAATCTGAAACCTGGGCAATAAAGCAGTGAGCACATTACACTTTCAAAATTTTCTGATTACAGGATTAACTTTGGGAGCTGCCTGCACCCTCTCTCTAGTGAAAGACATCTTGACAAATGCTATCTCAGAGGCCCCTGAAGAGAAGACAAAGGTTTTCTGCGCTGTCTTGCAGCAATTAAGAACTTTGGGAGGAGAACAGATAAGAAATGTTGCTGTATGTTCTGCAGTAATTGCAATAACAATTGTGATAAATGTGTCATTACTCCTGACCACATGTAAAACTTGCATTAATTAATTCTGCTTTTAGGAATGAATTTTCTGTTCATACATCCTTTTTTGAGCTTCCAATATGTGTACATTTATCTACAGTCTACATGTGATATTGTCACTTATCATAAAAGTGTGAACTTATATGCAATTCTTATTTTCAAGTCCTTAGGTGGTAACATCATAGCTAGAAAATCAACTTCAGACTTGAATCCTGTTCTGGCAGCCAGCAACTGTATGCTCAATCTGGCTTCAAGAGGTAAGAGGATTTAGTCTTTCTCTGTAGTAGTGCAAGAAATATGGGATCCTATTGTAAAGGGAAAGGGGAAATAACAGCTTCTCTTGTCAAGGGTAAGCATTCAGACCAGCCAGATCACACATATTTCTGTGAGCAGTGAATTACTATAAAACCTCTCTGTTGGAGTAGCTGTACACTACCTCCTCACCTCTCTGGTAATTTCTTTAGTTGATGCTTTGCCCTGGTTTAAAATCATGCTCTGGCCCTGAGAACTCTGGCTTCTCGTTCCTCACCAGTATGTATTTCTGCTACAGTAACCACTAGTCCAGTAATTTTTTTCATATCAGTTTCCTTCTATCACTATTGCACTTCCCACTACCTGCCTCTTTTCTTGTGCACTACTTTACTGTTGGAAGGTTGATAAAATTACTGGTAAACCTGAATTATCTGGTGACCTGGAATTGCATGCTTTCCCTTGTAGATGGCACACATTGCACTCTGAAGCATTTCTTTAGGGTTTTTTTTTTTCCTAAGCCAAGATTTCTTGGAACAGATACACAAAAACATGCTCTGTGACTTCCATGACTTATTCCTGTGTGTTTCAACATTGAGAGGAAAACAACTGTTGGAATGTTGTACTGACAAGAGAAAAGTACAAAGATTAGCATCTTCTTACTCAACAATTTTGTTGATATGCCTACTTATTTGAATAATTAATAGGAACACTGATTGATACCTATTTCTGTTAACCTGGCAGAACTCTAGTGGTAGGAAAGGGTTTTAGTTGTTTTCACAGGTTTTTAAGATATTTCTTTACCAAACAGTAATCAGTAAAACATAAGAAGAATGAATTGTTCAAGCATAGGAGGCTGCAGAAGCACTTTGAAGGGAAAAGTACAGAAACATCCATGCTGCTGTTCTTAACAGTGCTACTTTTCTGGTGTACACTTCAGCAAAATTAAGTTCTATTACTGAAGTTGCATTTTAGGAATGCACTAAGATACAGTCTAGAATAAAACGGGTTACAGTATCATCACATATAACATGAAAAACACAAAGAAAGTAATCTTCTTGTAAGGCAGTCCTCTCGCAGAATTGTATCATTTTCTCTTTTGGAAGTTCCGTATTTGATATGATACATAATAGAATGACAAACGCAGTCATGTTTAGAATAATCTACCAATAAAAAAAGAAAGGAATAGGCAGTAGTATTCATTCTCTTCTGGATTCCCGCAAGTGTTCAGAATCTCAGAACAATAAAAATGCAAACAAATTTTTTTTTTTACTTTTCCAGCAGTTGTCTCCCATTCAGTTTTCTTTCTCATGCTTCATGTTTTAAAAGGAAAGGTGGTGCTGACTACAGCTACAGAGATTTTGAACTGATTGAAAGGAATGGGGATGGGATAATCATGGCAGTATCAGAAGAGAGGATTATGGAATGAGGATTGATCTCTGGGCCTTTTCTTACGGCTCTGGTGTTATGATACTATGAAGCAGACATTTGTATTTATAGAGCGATCCACTGTTAATTTGTCATATAAATTCTGCAGTTACCAGTTACTCAGGAAGGCTGCATGTTATTTCTTGCCAATTAAAATTTATGTGTGTTAATTGCAGAATTGTACAGAAGTTTCTGAATTTAGGATTTTTTTCAGGAAGAAAACGACAGATACCTTTGAGTGATATTTTTGCAGATGGAGTTGGTAACAATATCATTACACCAGAGGAGATCTTAGTATCTATCTGTATTCCCCATTCCAAGAAGGTAAGTTACTAATCTGTTTACATTTGCTTTATGCAGAGTTATAAACTATTAAATAAAGAGCTGAAGGGAGCATAATCCCTGTGTTTGAAGTAAGACTACAAATGCTCACTTTCTGAATTCCCTAGGTTTGATCATGGGAGTGCCATACTATCTCCCCATTTCAGCCAAAACCCACAACTCCACATGTAGCTGTAGACGTACCAGTAATATTCAGAAAAAGTTTACCCTAAAATGATAAGGGCAGTAGCAGTTGTCTAGACACAATACAAATAGTTGCAATTGTCCTAACCAAAGGAGGCTGCTCACCTGTGATACGTTTGGCATCAAACTGGTGAAGCATTTTTATCTCTTCAAGATTTTTCTTAAAATAGATAATTTTAGACAAGCGTGTGGTGCTTCCATAAATGCTGCTAGACTAAATAGTAGTCTAGACTAAATAGCAGTGAGTGGATATAGGATCTTGTGAGAAAAATGGGTCATGTTATCTGAGTATTGAAGCCTGACAATACTTTGAAGCTCTTAGCTTTTGATTTTATTATAAATAGAAGCCCTCTCTCAAGATCCCTATCTTCCAGCTGTCAGCCATGAAGAACTCTAGGTCATTTGAACTGTCTAGGTGATGCTGGATTGGGTATGGGCTGCTAGAAAACCGAGGATGATAAAGCTACTACAAAGTCAAGAGAAGAAAGTTTATGGTCTTGAACACTTAGAATTTGAATTTGTGCTCTTTATTCTCTCAGTTCATGCGGTGCGGTAAGTTCGACTTTCAGATACTTGTATGTCTGCAGGATACCCACTTTTGTCTGATCTTGCACAGGGGGAGTGTGTCTCTGCATTTCGACAAGCACCAAGACGGGAGAATGCTCTTCCAATAACCAATGCTGGGATGAGAGTCCTTTTTGAAGAAGGTACAGACATAATAAAGGATTTAAGCATTTTCTATGGAGGTGCTGTCTCAACCACAATCTGTGCAAAAGAAACCTGTCGGACACTTACTGGAAGGTAAAATTTCACAGTATCACAGTAATGATGAGGCTGGAAAAGACCTTAAAGATCATCCAGTCCAACCTAAAACCAACCAAGTCAACCTAACATTTGTCACCTAGATCATGCCACTCAGCACTTCATCCAGCCTAACCTTAAACACCTCCAGAGACAGTGACCTGACCACCTCTGTGGGCAGCCCGTTCCAAAATCTGATCACTCTTTCAGTAAAAAACCTTTTCCTAATGTCAAGTCTAAACCTCCCCTGAATTTCTCTGCTTTCTCTATACATCTGAATAAAGGAGCCTGGAGAACTCGAATGTACTTCCTTGGAACATGAAGGAGAAGTTACAGAAGAAGTAGCAAGTATTAACCACCAATCAGATCCTTTGATCGATTTTTTTCATTGTTACCCACTTTTCTTTAAACATAGGACAGTAGCAGCCAAATATTGATAAAGTTTGTGAGACTGTTAAATCAGTTTTAAGGCTGTAACAGGGGCTTAATTTAGTTTTTTATGTCTGACATAGCATTCAATTCCTTTGACTTAAACATGCCTTACTTCTGTGAGATACATTGACCTACACTGTTTTCAAAATTGCAGACCACTATAATAAATGTTTGGCTTCACTGTGGGAAGATTATCCCTGTGCTCCATGGTACAGATGTGTTGCTGCTATTTGTATGTGTTTTCCTGAGCCTTGATCTGATTGCATGTGTTGTTATTCCTGACAGACACTGGAATGAACAAATGTTGGATGAAGCTTGCAGACTACTTCTTAAAGAAATAGCTCTTCCAGGCTTAGGCAGCGGTGACAAAGTAGACTATAAAAAAACTTTGATACTCAGTTTCTTCTATAGATTTTTCCTGGAGGTATCGCAATCTTTAAAGACAAAGGTAAATTAGCTCTCTGTCTGCTTTTGTGCTGGATTTTTTTCATCTGTTGATGCTTGCAATTTTCACAATGTGCTAAATATTGTCTTTGAGGATTAGATCCACAGAAGAACATAAGCTTTTAAATGGGAAACTCTTAATCAGTCTCTTTAGCAATTAACTTCTGGGTGCTCAGATGTCTTTACCTTGGACACTAGGCTTTAAAAAATGTTGAGCAATGTTAATGCAAGAGTATATCAGTATTGAGCTCCCATACCCAAAGAAAGCATACACAAGGTCTTATTCCATCTGTCTGTATTTCAAAACATAAATAGATCAGAAGTAAAGGCTTTTGAAATCAAACATAGGTGATGAACCAACCCTATATCTTGTATGAGTTATTGCCTGGAAGAGGAGAACTTTAAAATTTTACTTCCTAATAGATTCTGGGTGTAAGTTACTTAGTTACCCGAAGTCATCCCTTATGGAGAAATATATTCCTTTTCCCTTTTTCATCTGCATTATCTTGAACTCTTTCCCCTGAACTACAATACTAGGAAATTTGATATTACCAGGAGTGATTCTATGCCAGTTTTATTCAGACCCCAGAAAAAAGTTGTTCCTGACTATCACAGCTTTATATTTCTTACTTTAAACAAGTATATTTGTTGACTCCAGTATGTTTTAAATGTTACTTATTGAAGTCTCAAACATTTATATAGTTTTAAAATTGTTATTTTGTAGCCTTTCTAGCTTGTGAGAGTCTTGAAGGAATTTCCTGTGTAAAGAGTTTGCAGTTGGTTATTTTGATTGTGAGCTTTTTTAATCAGAATGTTCAAAATGTGAGTTTTAGTAATAATTTACTTCCTTTTCAGGATCCTTGCCACTATCCTGGCATACCTATGGAATATAGGAGTGCTCTACAAGATTTCAAACCCAGTATGCCCCGCAGTGTCCAAATGTTCCAGGCAAGTGGTTGAGGATTGTTCTCTAAAGAATTGAAGACAACAGGCTCTGAGTGGTTGGTTTTAACTGTATCTCAATTAGAAAAACCTTGTCTGTAACAGTAGACTCATAGAGGTATAATTTCCTCTTCTAAATACTTCTCAAGATATAAATAAGTTGAACATTGTCACACTCCACATAAAAATAAACAAGATTGAAAATCCCAATACTGTAGCTATCACTACAGTATCTCAATATACACTTTTCTTAAGATCTCAGAGGTCTTAGTGTAGATTTAGCAATCAGGATGGTAGTTTGTGATGGCTGTCTGATTAAATTAACAAGACCTTTCAAGGAGAAGCCTACAGTAGAGGGCAGCAAAGATTTCTGAGGTTGCTCCTTGTGACTACATAGTGGGAACTCCTGCTAAGACTTTTTGATACTTTCATACCCTCAGTATACAAGCAAAAATCTTGATTTTTTTGAAAACCTAAAGAAAAATCAAGGTAAACAACTTTTTTTGATGTCATATATTAATCAGAAAAATATTTTACGTTTAAATATTTTACATTTGTTCAAGTCATTATCTTGCCTCATAAGCTTCCATCAGTGTTGGCATCAAAAAAATCCACTACCGACTTATAAAAGAGGACAATATCAAAGAAACTGGTTCTTTATGGCTTTCAGCAGTTTATTCCCCAGCTGCAAGAAGGTGACTAAACAACAGAAATATAATTAATTTCTTATTCAGGTCAGTTGGCAATGAACAACAGAAATTACCTAGAAGCTCAGAAAATGTGTTTTTGCACTTTTAAATTTTTATCAGAATTTTGCAAGTCTCTGTCATTTGTCTGGAATTCTTCATCTGAACATTCAAAACTAAGGGAGAGGAAAAGAATGCATATCCTGAAGGATAAACCCAGTCATCCTGCTAGTGGTAAAGTTGAGATGGTTTGGCTGAGGCAGCCACTTGAGGAACTTTAGGCATTCAAGTGAAAAATGTCTGCCTTGGGCTAATAGACTGTGTGCCAAAAAGTGCAGGAAATAGAAACATGGAGCCAGAACACTTGTGTGCTGGAAGCTATAGAAGAAAACAAGGGTTGAGTTGTGAGCAACTAGTGAGTTCAAAATGTAGAAACCAGAAAAGTGTTCTGGAATTTGGCAACAACTAGTTGGTGTGACAGAAATAACTGACAACACTGAATCAATGTTCAGGAAAGTCAGCAAAATAAGGTTAATAAGGTTGAATTCATACAGGTGCAGGGAAATAATTGGGCAGAAACAGTTAAATCACATTTTCTCACTGATTTACATTGACCAGTTGCAGTCTTTCAGTGATGAAGACAAACTAGAGAAATCACTGCAAATAGCTCTAAATACACCCCATACTAGTAAAATACAGAGCAGAACCTTGTACGAGTAATTTGTAAGATTTTCAAAGCTTCATGAGACCAACCTGTAAAAGACAAAACTTTGCTTCTGAAAAAGAAGTGCTGTTTATATTCCTTTGATATAAATGACTAAGTAAAAAAATCCATGTAGACAAACCTTGTGCAAGGCTCTTAGAAGGAATTGAAAGAAAAGAATTGAAGGAATCCCCAAGAGCAGCAGTCAGGTCCTGCATCCCTTTATGTTTTCAATATTGAACTGGAAGATTGAAATATGAGCTGTTCCTTCATCACATTTTCTCATTACTATAATGTGACAGTTCTTGTTTTTTAAACTGTTTGGGATGTGTTTATTTGTGGCTGTACAGGGCATAAATCCGAGTCAGCCTCCCCAGGATCCTGTAGGACGGCCTGTTATGCACAGGTCTGGAATTGAACATGCCACAGGTGAAGCAGTTTATGTTGATGATCTCCCTTCTGTGGATGGGGAACTGTTCCTGGCTGTTGTCACTAGTTCCAGAGCTCATGCTAAGATTGTGTAAGTGTTACAAATTTCTGTCTGAGATTTTTAGGGCAGACTAATGAGTTGTGTGTATACAGAACAGCATGCCTGACACTCACACTGGCTTTGCTGACAGAAGAAATATTGTTCCACTGTTAGGAAACTCTGTTTGCATTTAAGTCCCTCACTCTAGGCACTCACTACTAATAAAGTACAACTCTTTCTGATCTAGAAGCCACCCTAGAGGTAGCCTAAATAACTGTGCAGTGCATGTAGACTCTGCAACTTAGCTTCACCAAAAAAGCTTTGAAATTGTAAGACATAGTAGCAACAAGGTAGCAAAGTTCATGTGATGCCCTATAGGAGAAGAACATGGGAAGAGGCTGTTAGGGGATGATGGATTTTATTTTGAAAGGAAGCTGTTTTCATCTATGTTTTTATGCTGCCAAGATACACATATTCTAGCAGTTTGTTTAGCATTCAGGCACAAAATGCACATATCCATTGTGCTCCCAGCAATTAGGCTCCAAGACATGTATCAGTGTTGTCTGTTCAGGATCAGTTGTGATCACAACAAAGTACTGGAGCTGATAGCTGTGAAGCTCTTTGTCGTATTTCCTGGCCTACTCTTAGTTTGGTGATAGTGTGCTGGGTTTGGGTGTGCTATGTTTTGTACCATTAATGAGCTGATATCACACCCATCTTTGTGAGTCAGTAGGATGTATTCACTGTCATTTCTCTTGTGATCTAGATGTCCAGAGAAGATGCATGCAAATGTTCTGGGTTCTAAACGACCTGCCAAACTAGATGCTATCAAAACATGCCATTCTTTCAGATCTTCAGCTTTTCTTTCTGTTCCTTCTACATCTGTACATTCCCATTCATTCTCCATCCATGCTGGTCTTGAATTTTTTTTATAGTTCCCTACAGGAAGTCTCCATTTGAAGAGGCTTAGTTGTGTCAGTTCAATATCTGTGTAGGTTATGAGGTGTTAGAAAGTTGCAATTTTGCAGTGACTTTTATTAAATTGATGCAGCTCAGAGTAATGTTTCTGGAGTATTTCCTAGGAGCAAAGTAGCTTAGCAGAATATTAGATTGCCTTGAACCTGTGCTTATTTGAATGCCAGAAATAGAAGGACATGTCTGAATGTGTGCACAGATTCTGGGAGTGCAAGAAATGTAACTCTCTCCTATGTTTCCTTCCTCTGTGCAATGCTTTATAAAAGTAATGAATTATACTTCTTCCCATATCCCAAACAGATCTATAGATACCTCAGAGGCTCTAAAAGAACCAGGTGTGTTCGATATCATAACAGTCCACGATGTACCAGCTACAAATGAGTTTTACTATTCTGATGATCCAGAGATTGAATTTGCAAAAGACAAGGTATAACTACAATTTTTTTTAAAACTTATTTTCTTAATCTGTACAGAATCACTTCAGATTTTTATTATGAAATTTTACCTGTGGACTCTTGAATTTCTGTATTTTGTGTGCATAAGGAAACACTTTAAACATATAACAAGGTAAATTCTTAAAATGTTTTCAACTTCAGAAAAGCTGACCTATTTCATATTCTGTCTAGACAAAAATATATAAACCAGAAGAATGCAGACTGAACCTCACAACTTATTGGAAGTGTATATGTCATTGAAAGTTAGGCTCTGAAATCATGTATCCACTAGTGATTACGTGAAAGAAAAATGTCAGCAGCATATATGGGAATAATTTGAATCCACTGCTCTGTTAAGTGATATGTATTTTACAGGTGATTTGCGTGGGCCAGATTGTCTGTGCTGTGGTGGCAGATACAGATGTTCATGCCAAACAAGCAGCTGCAAAAGTGGAGATAGACTATGAAATGCTGGAGCCAGTGATCTTAACAATTGAGGTGCTAATAGTTTATCTTGCTTTTTAATTATTTTATCTAGAAAATGAATGGAAGAAGCAGTTCACACTCTTCACTTGCCTTTTGAATATGATTTTCTCAGGAAATGAGGTGAACATGACTAGGGACACTGCAGGAAGTGAGCATTAGTTCTTACAGTTACTTTGTTTCCATAACCCAAGTGGGACATAAGAGAACAGTCTTTCTGGTATAAAAATATTAGTAGTCTCTTCTAAAGCCTGGCAGATTTTATTGAAATTTCTTTACAGTTTAAACCATATGAAGTTTTATTAGAAATAAAGTAAGTAGTACTAAATAAATACTTAGTCCTTGTGATTTCTTCCCCTCTAAGTGGCATCACTCTTGGGATGATGGTGTCACGATTTTACTTTGCAGTCCCTTGGTCTCCCTGCATGTATGAGAGGGAAGAGCAAGTGGACTAAACTGAATGTATTTCCTTTGGAAACTTATTGGTAACATAGGATACATTAGGAACAACTTCTGGAATTGAATAGGTAACATCTGCATGACAGTAAAGTGATGAAATGCTATTGTTCAACAACTTTGACAGCTGATGGTTCAAATCTCTGAAAAGAATGGTGTTTCTCCTGAGAACAACATGCCGCATCAAGCAGAGAATCTTTAAAATACTTTTTCAAGCTATTTGTCCTTTTTTTGTACTGCAGGAAGCTATAAAGCACAACTCATTCTTTGAGCCGAAAAGAAAATTAGAACAAGGAAATGTTGATCAAGCATTTGAAACTGTTGCTAATATAATTGAAGGTAACTGCAGAATACATTTGGTGGTGTTAGTATTTGGGTATATCTGTCGGTTCTTCAAGTCCCAGTTGTAATTTGTTTCCCTTAGACTGGAGAAAACACTTTGTCATCTAGAAGTGTGATTAAACCTAGTGTTCTTGTGTTCCTGTTACTACATTCAAGCTTTCTACAGCCTCTGACCTTGAAACAGAATCACAGAATAATTAAGTTGGAAGGTGTTCATAGTCCAACCTCCTGCTTAAAGCAGGTGCTGTTAGAGCAGGTTGCTAAGAGCCATGTCCAGGCAGGTTTTGAATACCTTCTAAAGGTAGAGATTCCACAACCTCCATAGACGCCTTCTCCCAAATTTATGGTACAATTTGAGTTGGAATTTCTTGTGTTCATTGCCCTTCCTTCCACTCTACATCTCTGTGAACAGTCTGGGTCACTTTTCTGTATGTCCTACCCATTAGGCAGTTGTAGATAGCAGTAAGATCTCACTTTAACCCTTTTCTTCTTACCTTATGGGTGAATAAATCCAGTTCTCTCAGCCTCTTTCTGATCCATCCTGTGGTCCTACCCATATTGGTGGCTGCCTTCTTGGCCTGGTCCAGTATGCCCATCCTTTGTTTATTGTATTTATGTTTTATTTAATATTGTCATAACTTGTAGACAGTTGTTCCACTATTAATCAAACTCTGTTCATGCCACTGACCAATTTAAGCCTATAAAGAGTCTGAGGTTTTTTTTTATTTTAGATGTTGTTCCTTCATACAGAAAGCATTATAGTATATGACACGATTCACATGATGATGAGCAGTTAATTATTTCCTGATTAATTCCTTTTCTCTCAGTAGCACTTGTGTTCTTCTCTTTGGATTAGGGGAGATGCACATTGGCGGACAGGAACACTTTTACATGGAGACTCAGAGTGTGCTTGCTGTTCCAAAAGGAGAGAATAAAGAAATGGATGTGTATGTGTCAACACAACATCCAGCATTGATTCAGGTAGTAAAGAGCATTCTTGGAGAAACTGGTTGAACCTTTGACAATAGAGTTTTTTTATGTTTGGTTCACAAATGCTTCTTAATAGTTTATAAACAGTAGGAACATGAAATCACACGTGTGGATTTCCCACTGAATAAAGTACTTATGTCCCACTACGGTAGGCATGAAAAACTCCCTTTGGAGTTTTGAGGCTACTCCATCCCTGTTAGCTTTCCAATATGCTGAGGAGTAATCAGCACTGCAGAGTCAGGGTCTGCTGAGGGTTCTTTCAAACTCAAATAAGTGTCACTGAGACTGCTGTGCCATGCCAAAATCTTAATCTTAGAATGGTTTGGGTTTGAAGGAACCTTTTAAAGATCACACAATCCAACCCTCCCTGCTGAGAATAGTGTTATGTTTCATTAAATCAAGTTTCTCAAAGCCCTGTCCAACCTGACCTTGAACATTTCCAATACTGGAACAGCCACAGCATCTCTAGGCTACCTGCTCTAGTGTCTCACCACTCTCATTCTAAGTAACATGTCCAAGCTAAATTATCTTCTTTCACTTTAAAATCATTGCCCCTTATCCTGTCAGTACAGGCTTTGGTAAGAAATATTTCTCTGTTTCTTGTAAGCCCCTTTTATATATTGAGAGTCCATCATGAGGTCTCCTTGGAGACTGGACTTCTCCAGGCTGACCAATTCCAACTCTTAGTCTTTCTTCATAGGAAAGGTGTTTCATCTGCTTGAACATTTTCATCATGGTAAATGGTAAAGGAAATGCTGACATAGTGTGTGGTCTACACAGCTGTAAGTTTGTGCTTGAGAAAATTATATACCTAGATATCATAGGTTAAGGGTTAAAGGCATCACACTAGGGTAAAGAAAAAAATTACTTTAATTAAAAAACAAAACAGCCAACCAAGCAAGTTAGAAACATGTATGGAACCCTTTTCTAGTAAAGGTTTGAGTATGCCTAAAACTGGTTTTACAGGAGATTGTAGCTGCAAGTTTAGGCGTCCCAGCCAACAGGATCATGTGCCACGTAAAAAGAGTTGGTGGAGCTTTTGGTGGTAAAATCATGAAATCTGGTTTCCTGGCATCAGTTGCTGCAGTGGCGGCAAACAAGTAAGTGCAGTGTGTGTGTGTATTGGGATATAAAGAGAAAATGGAGTGAACAAGTTTTGCGTTTCAGCTAAAATGCTTTCTATTCTCCCAAAGTTGCTAGACAAAAAAAAAATCATAAAATCCTGACTGTTCACATTTTGTATGACTGTTCAGTACATTTCTGTGCTTTATTTTGTTAGACTGATTATGCTAAGCAGCTCTGGCCTCATCTACATTAATGGGACTTGAAGAAATTGGCATAAGATAGAAATAATCTTAAATTGATCAATCATCTCAAAAGGACCAGTCCATAACTACTGAGGGTTTGTCTGTATGTTCTAAACATGACAGGAACCATCCAGATGTGAACTTCACTGGCATAGGATTATGCAGAAGGAAGAGTTCATAAGTGGAACTGATTATAAGAACAAGTAGTTCTAGTGCAGTCCCCAAGATCTTTCAGACAAAATTGGTTTATTACATATTATGCTTTTGCTAGTGATGCTTCAATTAGTTTAGGAACTTTAACACATAAAACTCTATCCCCCAACCTTCAAATGTGGGAGGACTACACTGGCAATTACCTGTCACAGGAAAGTAACCACTTTTACAATTGTAACTGATTTGCTGCAGATTTGTTGCACATTAAGCTTATAGTTTAATTAGCCAAAATCATCATGTAATCTAAGTGGTTCAGTGTATTTCTCTTGTTACCATTAACACTGTTGCACAGACTGATCTGGATTATTTTTGGCCATATTATCTGTGTTTTTGGTTAACTAGGCCATGCTAAACATGGTCCTTTTTTTTATAGTTTAAACCATCTTATTGTTAGTATTTTATTTTACATCTTAAATCCCTTTTTTTCCAAAGTTATTTCTAAATGGTATGTGCATTTGTAGACTAATTATGGTATTTTTTAATATTATTTTATTTTTGTTGTTATTTTTACTATTTTCTGTGGTTTGGTTTCATTTCAAGGCACTCTAGTTTTTGAATACTGGGTTGAACACTAGCTGCTCACTTAGCACAGTTCAATCTTAACACTGAAGTAACCGTTTCTTAGAAGATTGCCATGAGTTATCTCATTGACCTTCAAGAGATGGAATGAAAGTGCCAACATGATTGATTGTAAATGTAAAAAAATGCAAAACCTGGACATAGTTTTAAGCACTTATTTAGGCCTACTGAAGTTAAGTTAATCTAAATGCATCTTTAGATGCCTGACTAAATCTGGATAAATTATGAAAAGCCTATTTGTTAATAAGGTCTCTTATTTTGGCCAAAATTTTATTTGTGTTGATTTAGAACCAGCAGACCAGTCCGTCTTGTCCTGAGTCGAGAGGATGATATGTTAATCACTGGTGGACGACATCCTTTTCTTGGTAAATATAAGGTGAGTGCAACAAGAATTTGGTGAGGAAATACCTGTCAATGTTCTGTGAATAGGTATTTCATTGTCACTTGTTAATATTTACAATATTAATGAAAATTAAAAATTCTATTTTAAATCAAAACTATCAGGAAACCAAGAGATAAAGTTGCTGTACAACTCTTTCTCTGTTTCTGCTATTATCTTTGCAGCATTTGATTTTGGTTTTTTCCTAGTCCTTTAATGATCTTTTCCTTTTATAACTCTTTCTTTCTGGAAAGAAGCAGTCAAACCAGCTCCAACTTCTGCAGAGGTTTATTTTAAATCATCCATATGGTTAGGTTCACACAAAGGAGCAGCTAGTTTTTCACGGAAACAGTGTCATACAGGACATCTCTTCTCTGCTTATGGACTATCAGAGGTCATAACCATTCGTTAGGACAGCTTCTTCCTTCTTTTCTATGTCTACTACATAGGTAAATTAAGAGAAGTTTTATAAAGTGCTTCCCTTAAGTTGAAAATGAGCTGTAGCTTACGTTGAGAATTCAGGAATTCTAGTGGCAGTAGGCGTAGAGATGTGAGATAAAGGTAAGACACTATTCTTAAAAGTTGTAGCTGGACGTTTTCTACAGTGAGCATCTGTAGAAATCAGCCATCTCCAGCAATACACAGGCAACCACTGGGCTTCCTGGCTTTTACCTTTCCCAATGGGCTGATGTTTTTTGTATGCTATACCTATGATGCCAAGTCAGAAAACCAGCATCTTAGGAACATTCTTTTTCCCTTGCCTTTCTACAGTTTTGGTGATGCCCAGAAATTTACAGAGCAGTATGATCCTAATTGTGTGGGTTACATTTATTTTCTAAATATAAAGCACTGAAAAAATTAATGAATGCAAATATCTAAATAGGTAATTGTTGATCTTTGCAGGTTGGTTTTATGAATGATGGCAGAATCAGAGCTGTTGATGTCAAATATTACATTAATGGAGGATGCACCCCTGATGTATCTGTCCTGGTAAGGCATTTGTAAGCTGTCAAATCTTACAACATGGAGGAATCATTAGCTGGAAAATTAATGAAAGCCAAATACCCTCACACATTTATTGTTAATAATATCGCCTTTTGGTGTAGGGACTGTGGATTGTTGAGAAATCTACACCTAGTAACTTAACTTTCCATATTTGGTTCAGTGAAGCACCATACTATTTTGCTATTCTCCTATGCATTCATTTAATAAATCGTTTCTTAGGCTTATTTTCCCATCATAAACATGTCAACTAACAGTGTATTTCTTTTTAAAAAAATATACAGTACCTGCATTTTTTCCTGTCTGAAGTTTCCCTGCTGGGAAGACCTTTCTTAGCCTCCAGAAAATTCACAGAGATAATTGTCCTCTTACTCTCTCTATGCATTTCTGAACTGTTCTGCATTTAGAGTGTGAGCACAGCCCAAAAGGCCAACCGTATCCTGAGCTGTATCAAATGTGTGACCACCAGGTCAAGGGAGGTGATTCTCCCCATCTACTCTGCTCTTGTGAGGTCTCAACTGAAGTACTGCATCCAGTTCTGGAGTCCCAATGCAAGAAGGACATGGAACTGTTGGAGTGAATCCAGGATGCCAAAAGGATGATCAGAGGGCTAGAGCACCTCTCCTATGAAGACAAGGCTGCTGAGGGTGCAGTTCAGCCTGGAGAAGGCTCTGTGAGGACCTTATAATGATCTTCCAGTCCCCCTACAGGGCCTACAGGAAAGCTGGAGAGGGACTTTTCATGAGGAACTCTAGTGATAGGACAAAATTTCAAACTAAAATAAGGGCATATTTAAATTAGGTCTTAGGAAGAAATTCCTCACTATGAGGGGTGGTGAAGCACTGGAAAAGATTGCCCAGGGAGGTTGTGCATGCCCCCTCCTTGGAAGTATTCAAGGGCAAGTTTGATGGGACGCTGGGCAACTGGGTCTAGTGAGAGGTGTTCCCAATGTCCATCCCATGGCAGGGGAGTTGGAACTGGATGATTTTCAAGGTCCCTTCCAACGTAATCCATTCTATGATTTATTGTGCTGTATGGGAGCTCCTCACTTATAGGTCTGCAAAGTATAACAGGTTTCTTGAAAATAAATATCTTTGTTTTACCAAATATGCAGTCCAGGCTTTTTTCTGGGCTAGTGTGACTGATCTGTGTGTTCCTAAGACAGTATTTTGGGATGTATCTTTTCTTTAAAGAGGACCCTGACTCAGCCCTCATAAGAGAGCCAAGGTGATTGATGTTTATCTTAATAAGGACTTTCAGAGTGGGATTTGAATTTCAGCTATCTATGATTAACCTAGTTATTGTTCCGTGAACAAGTAAAAATATGTTTTAACTCTCTGTGATTGCATCAACATTAGAACAGGCATTTCTGAGAAGAAACTTAAGCATAGCTAGGAGTTGTATTATAGCAATATATTGTATTCATTCTGCTTTATCAGTAGCCCTCTTAAAACTGATCAGCTTCATACAAACACTTTCTCTAAGACCACAAAAATCGTGGTCATAATTTTTGAAAGCCTTTTTTTATTTTTCATTCCACAAATAACATTTCAACTTAGGTTTCCTTGATGAAAAGGTAACATCATATGACATTATTCTATTACAGCAATACTGTCTTTAGTTGTTTCGATACAGAAATGTTTTTAAGTTTATTGTTTAAAGTGCAGTGCGAATACAGGCTTAGATTTGTCATCTACTTAATACCGACAAGAGTCAGTGGCCTCCTCAATGAGGCTTCAAAACATTTTTAAACTTATTTATTTTGATACCTCCAATTAGATTCTAGGAGTTAGTATCTAATATGGGATTTTCTTTTATTCTGGTTTTGTGTTTGTCATGTGAAGCCTCTAAAGGAAAACATAAGAATTAGAAAAACTGTGAGCTGCAGTACCTATGCTTTCTGGTGGAACTAAACCTTAACTATGAATTTCCATAGCATGTGATAATTTAGTTCCTTTCATACCTTCTATTGCATTTAAATGTAATCTGCCTTTTTCCAGTTCTGTGGAACTGTTATGATTGAATTTTCTCCTTCAATAGCAAATTATTAACTACTGACGAGTACTCAATTACTAGTAATATTAGCTGTGTTTTGTGGCTATCAGAAAGAACTTATATGTTCCATGAGAAATGTATGAATAAGGTCTGAATATGTGCTCTAACCATCAGTGACTGACAAAAGTCCAATTCTAAAGCTTACTGTCTCAAGTTAAGGTGAGATGAGGAAGATTTAAATGTGAATTTGATAGAAACTCTGTTCTGACATTTAACTGCACCTGTTTGTTCCCTACCTCAGGTAGCAGAAGCATCCTTATTAAAAATGGACAATGCATACAATATTCCAAATCTAAGATGCTGGGCTTATGTCTGCAAAACAAACTTGCCATCAAACACAGCATTCCGGGGGTTTGGCTTTCCCCAGTCGGGACTGGTGACAGAAACCTGGATAACAGCAGTTGCAGAAAAAACTTGTTTATCAGCAGAAAAGGTGAAGAAATTAAGTTATCTTTTCTTCTGGATGAAATCTGTGCAGTTGGAAAGTTAAAACTCCTTAGGTTAGCTAAAGTGTTTGAACAAATCTTTTCTATGTCAAACATAATTTATGCTAAAATTAATATTTTCTGTAACCAATGTCTGTTTTTTTAATGAATAGTATGCACTTAGAAACTGAATGAAACTGGCAATTGTTTAAAAACCACAATCTTTTTGTCTACTTGTCTTCCTAAACGGTCAGTCTGCCTTTGAAAGGATTGCATGATAGCTGTTAATTTTATTATTTCAGATTAGGGAGATAAATATGTATAAAGAAAATGAGCAGACACACTACAAACAAAATCTTGATCCACAAAACTTAATACGATGTTGGAATGAATGTATGGAGAAATCTGCGTACTACAATAGAAAAACAGCTATCAATGAATTTAACAAACAAAATTACTGGAAGAAAAAGGGGATTGCTGTTGTACCAATGAAGTTCCCGTTTGGAAGAAACATACGTTACCTTTCTCAGGTTAGTTTCACTAAAGAGTGATTTAAGAGTTTTGTGTGTATAAGATTAGCTACTCTACCTTGGGATACAAAACAGATGTATTACCTTTCAACTTGTGGAAAGCTACCATTCTCCTAATGGGTGTTCCCTGAAAGCTTCACTAGCTCCCTTCAAGCTGAGATCAGAGTTGGTTTGCCAGATCCAGGCAGCTTGTACTCTCCCTACTTAAAGTCCATTTTAACTCATCTCTACAAATAACACATCACAAGAGATGAAACACTTCAATGAAAAGATTTGAGGACTGATGGAGAAGTATTAATTGAACAAGTTACCCATTTTAGAAATATCTGAACTTACTCTTTCTCACCATGGTGGTACTATGGAATACTGTTCTTAAAGGCTTAAGTCTTTGATGACATCAAAGAGTTAAGTTTAAAGTATGACAGTATTACTTTTTTTCTTTGCTTTTTAATGTTGGTGCCCAGTGCTTCTGGATTAGACTACACTGTATCAATTGACATTGTCTGGCCTGTATTATTTCAAACTGGCTGTTTCTGTTCAAGACTAAGGTCACAGAGCCTTTTTGGTTTCTAAATGCTACTTCCAGCTGAGTCCAGGAACACAATCTCATTCAGAACCTTACTGTGATGTCTAAAGCAAACTGCCTGTCCAACCTATGCTGTTGAAAAGTCTCTGTCTAATGGCTCTCAGATGCAATGAGAAAGAAGGTGGAACTTGTAGCAATTTGCAAGCAGCTAGCAAGCGAGGTCCTTCAGCTTCTTTGGGGTCTATTGAGATAGGGGTCTATTATGTGATAGTGTTTCAGGATAGCAACAGGAAAAACAGACTCTGTGGTTTTGTTTTATTTTTCTTTTGACATTCATCATAGAGGAAAAGCAAGGATTATCTCCAATCGGACAAAATTCCAATTTTTATCTCCTATTTCAAAACATTAAACAGATAAATTGATACATGCTTCTAAACTGTGATTGTTTTGATTCTCTTTGATTGACCAGTTCATCACCTATATACAAGACATTTCTCACTAGTTCTAATATTGATTTTATTTTTCTATTTTAGGCTGCTGCTTTGGTTCATATTTATACTGATGGATCTGTTCTTCTGACACATGGTGGAATTGAAATGGGACAGGGTGTTCACACAAAAATGATCCAGGTAACAAGCAATCCAAACAAATACTACCTTGTGCTTTGTGTGTCATGCAGATAAACAGTGTGAAGGTTTTGTTCTTGGTTAGTTTCTTTATCTGCATAGCCACTACTTTTTTGCAGTTATAGAGAAGTGTGGAAGAAAAATCAGATTGTTTGATTTTTATTCTTCCAATGGTATGCTTCTAAACCTAGAAGTCTTTGGGGGACTAATCTCATAAAATCCATGGTAAAAAAAGACTGACAGTAATCAGATTGACGTACAGGTGGTATCATTATGATCATATTTAATGAGTAGTTGTGAGGAGAGGTATTTATCAGATCTATGGAGGCCTAGGATCTGGGCCTGCATATGTTGCCCTAAGACATACAGAATATGAGTAGCAAAATCAGGAACTAAATGTTGGACTCCACAGTCTTAAACCAGGGTCTGAGTACAGCTAAAATATTCCCCTTCTTTTCTGTTTCTTTGTACTGACAAACTGGGAAGAAATATTTCAGCTGGAGTTGGGAAGAGGACTTGCTAAAACTTTATCTTTTCTGGTATTACTGACTTACAGCAAGTACTGGGGAACTGTTAGATTTTTTTAGAATGTTTCTAAAACAGAGAAGAATGTGCTGTTCTTCCTGAAACAGGTTGCTAGTCGGGAATTGAACATCCCTATGTCACGTATTCACTTGTGTGAAATAAGCACAACAACTGTTCCAAATGCATGCGCCTCAGTAGCATCTGCAGGGACAGATACCAATGGTATGGCTGTGAAGGTAAAGAAGATTTTTTCAATGTAACAATAAAATATCCTATCTCTCACTGTATTTAATACCTGACAAACTTTAAGAATTAGTGAAACCATAGAAATCAAGTTAGAGATTACCAATAATGCCATTGCTGCTTGCCAAGAAGAAACATGACTTGCTCACAGTTTCTCACTAATGGTGCATATGAGTTTTTCAGAATATGAGATGAGCTTTCCCCAAAGGACTTATGTTTGACAGAATTCTTGATTCATCTAACAAAACAGATAGTCCCATATAAGTCTTGTATCCTGATCCTGTTCTAACTCTATTGATTCATACAGATTTCAGCCCTCATAACAGTCCTTTTGTAGCATTTATTTGCTGTTAAAATGACAGTTCCTATCACTTTTTCAAACCAAAAGGAGAGTAAAGCATATACTAGTTAAACACTAAGTAGAATATATTTTGAATAGTACAAAGCGTATCTGGGTTAATTTTTTGTTCTATTCTCCTTACTTCTTACCAGGATGCTTGTCAAACTCTTTTGAAACGCCTGCAGCCTGTCATCAACAGGAACCCAGAAGGGACCTGGAATGATTGGGTAAGGCATGTGAATTATGTTTAATGAGTTTGTGTGCATGCAGAAACGCTGATTCATATATTGTAGTCTATGAGCCCTCTCAGCCTACTAATCCTAAAGTAAAAAACTGTAGCAATAGATTATTTCACAGAAAGGTAGAGTATAGGTGTTTGGTCGAGATATTTGGGAAACAATGCTCGGATCATATCAGGTCACAAAGGAGGAAAGCTATCTGTGAAGTCACATTTGGAGGCATGTATGTATTTTTGTATACAAAATGTATCTGCTTGAGCAATAACACGAGCCACCCCAGCTTACCCTCAAATGTGATGTTGCCAAAACATTATTGTGGTATATGCATGCACTGTCAAGTTTTCCTACGGGGCTGTTCTTTACTTTTCCCAAATCAATAAAGACAAGCATTCTCAACTTCTTCTTTCCATTTCTTATATTTAGTACATTACAGAACTGACTCAAAGATAGCAGGAATCCTTACTCCCATTACTTTTATCTGTTACAGTATTAATTACATTTTCAGTTGAATAGCACAGAAGCGGTGCTAAACTGTAGAAATGGCCCCTGTCTGATGCCCACTTGAAATTGGAATAGAATTTTAGGGCTAGAAATGGTATTTTATTAACTAAAAGCTTTCTGCTATAATATGAACTATTTTTATGAAGGTATAGCTGATAATATATTCCTATGTATTGAGATTTTGAAAGAAAACATATTTGTTTCATCATCTTATCCTGCACTGCTTGTTTTCTGTGGCCTAATGGAAAAGGACAATCCCTATCTTGACACATTTGTAGATCCAGTACACTGGAGTGTTTGTTCTCAAGTGATTAAATACTATTTATTATGTGAAAATATGTATGAAATAATATGAATAATATGAATAATATGAAATAATATGAAAAAATGTACTTCTTGGCAGTAGTAATTACTAGCAATAGCAAATAATGTTGAAATACTTGTGGTAGCTTGTTGACAGTTATGTGTGCAAAGATAATCTCCTCTTATAGGCACCAAATTTGGATAATTCAGACATACTCAAAATACTAGAAGAAATGGCTGACCTAAGAAAGAATTTTAATATATGCAGGGATGTAATTCTACATCTTGCAAAGTCAGTGCAGTGCAGTTAGTTCAAAACAATCAAACAAAACAAACATCTTGATTTGTAGACTGAGTTCATCTAATACAAGAATCGTTGAAAGGGAATAGGCTTGGGACCTCATACTGTCATATTTACTACTGGCAGAAGAACACTGGAATGAACATCTCTCTTATCAACTCTCATTTTTCTGCATTTTTGATTTTTTTTTTTTATTAATGACTTACCAACCATATCTGTTCAATTGACAGAGAAGCCCATTTCTGTTAAACTTGAGCAGAAAAGCAGAACAGGGTGCAGAACAGGACTGTAGTATTCCCAGTAATTATGATTCTGCAGAAACAACACTGTTGACAGGTGTATTCCCTATTTTATTGCCAAAAAAATCAGATTACTTGTCCAAAGGGTACCATATGCAGCAAGCACACTTAACTAAATGTGCCTTTGTTTAGTTACAATTTGTTATAGTTTGGTTTTCAAGTAAATAAATGTAAATTAAGTAAATATATGAATGATATGTTTCTTTCTGACTCCTTCCTTGTATTACCGCAAGCACTGCTATATTTTACAGATTAAAGAAGCTTTTGAACAGAGTGTGAATCTTTCAGCTACTGGCTACTTTAGGTAATATATTTCTGTTCCTTAAAAATGCATAGGTTAGACCAGGACTGATTTCTGAAGATAACCAATGCTGTGAATAGAAGATCCTGTCCACTAGTTAGTTCTTTCCAATGGCTCAGTTTATGTTATGTAGCTCTTTGATATACAGTGGCTTAAGAGTTTGAGTGATAATTCATACCTAGCCCTATGTGGATTCTACCTGTTTTGTTCCATCTTTGCTTCAAGATTTGCCCATTGGCAAACAAGAAAGCATCAAGAAAGTGACTGCTGCCCATAACAGTAGGTGTGCTAAGTAGGATGTTCTTGTTGCTATAAGCTGTAAACAAATATTGTTGTACTACATACTGTTTATGCTTTTACCCACAAGCATGGTCACGCTGAGTTGTGTGATAAGAAGCATGAGTGATTGTGTTAGAATATTTATGCAACATACACCTGTAATTAGCAACCAGGTGCACTTGTGGAAAATTAGGCCCATTTAGTTCTAGATCTTAACTTTAAGGTTGTTTCTCTTTAGAGGAAGGAGAGTCTAAATTGTCTGGCTGAGATTAATAGAAACCTCTTGGTAATTCTTTTTGTGAAAATTAACTCGGGAATCATATGCCATGATTCAGCACCCATTGACAACTAGTGCTCACATGAGAAGTGGGGTTGCTCACTGACCCTAGTTTTTGACCATTTGCTTCTGGAAAATTCTCATATATACTCTTAGATACGGATTTATTCACAACAGTATCATATTGTAGGACATAGTAATCTTAGACACTATTCCCACTGCACGCTGTCAGTGCAGTCTTGTGGTTGTTATTCTCTGAGTTCTATCACAGTGTTATATAGAATCAAAGAAAAAATTCCTGTGCTGTAATTCAGGTGGGATTCAAAGCAAAGCTGCTCTCTTAGCCTGCTATGCCTTGTGTCTTCTTTCCCTGCCCCTATATTTATGTACTTATCAATAGAAACTTTTCAGTTATTCAGGCAGTTTGGAGTTGAAGAGGCACTTCACAAACCCATATTTATTTAAAACAGAGAAGAGCCCAAACAAAATGTCCCTTCCTGCTGTTAAGCCTATTCAAGTATGTTTTCTGTTTATGTCCATTACCTACAAAGCAGTGACCAGCAGTTGTACGTCACTAGTGACATTTAATGGTGTCCAAAACAATCTGCACATCCCTCAACCTCAAATCCTGCATTGGTGTAGTTTTTATCCAGGCCAAGAATCTTGAAGCAAGCTCAGATAGATGGAATGTTGAATGTGTGGATTTTGTCTATCTCTTGTTCAGTGGTTTGAGTTGCTCTGATGCCAAGCAATAGAACTCAGAAAAGCAGAAGAAAATGGTTGCAGTCTGCACCGAGAGAGGTTAAGGCTTGATGTTAGAAAGTATTTCTTCACTGAAAAGATTATCAGACATTGGAACAGCTGCCCAGGGCAGCAGTGGAGTCAGCATCTCTGGAGGTATTTAAAAGGTGAATAGACATAGTGCTGAGACAGATGGTTTAGGGGTCACTTGGCAGTGCTGGGTCTAAAGTTTGATTTAATCTTAAAGGTCTCTTCCAATCGTAGATGTTCTGTGATATGCAATTGTACATATATAACTATAATTACATTTATTATATACATTAGCATGATTATTTTATGGGGTATAATTTTAAATATGTTCAACAAAGATATTTCAATTCTTATATGCTTCTAAAATATATCTTGGTCACATTGCTTACATGCTTATAGAGATAACTATAGTTAAGAGATACCACATTCCAGTGTCCTCTTCTGTCCATTGAATTTACTCTGTCAGTCTATTATACTCTTCCTAGTTAGGCCTACTGCATTCTAATTGTATTTTTATTCCAATATTCCTGTTTCAACCTTCTCATTTGTTCTTTAAGCAGTTTCCATGATATTAATTCATTTATGTCTTGTAAATGATTCTTTCACAGGTCCTGACCAGTTTTCCCTCATGTACCTCAGAAACCATTACCTTAAATTTACCACATCTGTATTTCTGGAATTGTGCTAGTGATAGACTCTAGTGAACTGAAATAGCTTGCTTGTCTGCTAAATTTTGTATAAAATACCAGATTCTTTAAACCTGAACTAGTGTTTTGTAAGATTTTTAAGATTTTATGGAAGTTGCTGGGATTCTGACCTGTTATTTACAAGTTTGCCTAAAGTAATTTCAAACTTTCATGTGCTTATCTGCTTTGTTGTGATGCAAGCATTCAGCAATATTCTCCTTGTGGACTCTTTCTTCTGTCAGAGGTTACAATGAAAGCATGGATTGGGAGAAAGGGGAAGGACAGCCATTCACATATTTTATTTATGGAGCTGCCTGTTCAGAGGTTGAAATTAACTGTTTAACAGGAGATCACAAGGTAATAACTAATAATGTGAATCAAGCTTGTTTGTATCACTGAATGTTCCAACAACCGTTCAGTTTTTGCTTTAATATGTCACCTGTCTACACATGATAGTAAATACATGAACAGTGCAAATGCAAATTACAGGTGTAGCAAACTGAGAGCTGTCCAGTGTTAACAACCTTTTGGCAAATCTGCACAGTCATATAGGTTCACTGTTTGGGTTATGGCTAACATCTGACATGTTCTTTGGTTGTTCTCTCTGCTTGCCAGCAAAAAAAAAATCTCAGCAGAGCTAAATATTCTATTTCCAGGCTTTTGTCCATCTGGACAGATAAATAACATGGATAACTGAACAAATGCCCTCTATCTGTGCTTATTTATGTGGGGATTTTCTTGTGCAATGGGAAGAATTTAGAAGGGCTGTCTGTAGATAAACTTCTATTAAAGTAGATAAAAGTCCATTTTGCTTGTATTAAAAATGACTTTGATGTTGTTTGCATGGAGAGGCATATATTGTTCCACTGAATACCAGCTCTGACCCATATTATGTTTTAATGCCTCCACTCTATCCATCTCTCTTAGAAATATGCATTTGAATTTTATTTACAGAACGTCAGAACAGACATTGTTATAGACATTGGATGCAGCATAAATCCAGCTGTGGATATAGGGCAGGTATGTGTCAAGAATTTCCTGCTCTCTTATGTCTGGTACACTGACAGCATAGCTGAAGTGAAGACTCATTAATTCAGAAAACATTAATTTCTTATTCTAAGTCATAGAACTTGTTACAACATCCTTTACTTGCAGATTGTCCCATATGAGTCAGTGTCAGAGATTTGTAGATGTCAATGGAACTTGAATTTTGCCCATGGCATCAACCTGTAGTACTTGGTGTACATATATGTATGCCCAGTATCTGCTGGACTTAAGTTCTGTTTGTGGTGTGCAGTTTCCAAATACTCATGTTGTTTGACTTGCCTTCCCCACTTGATAGCAGACAGACACCTTTATTCATTGCAAGCTGGTCCACAGATCTCATCACTTCATCATGAAAGATTTGTCTCTGCCTGGTATGAGAGGGGAGTATGAAATATTTTCCCATTGCAGTAGTCCTAGAATGTTGAAGATTCCCATTAGGCAAACTTGAAGGAAAATGGTTTTGTAACAGCTAATGATACAAATAAATTCTTACCAAAGTTTTACCCATTTTACCAACCATGAGAATGTAAACGGTATTTCTTTTCTTATTTAAAGATCGAAGGTGCTTTTGTTCAAGGCATTGGCCTGTACACAATGGAGGAATTAAAGTACTCCCCAGAAGGAATCCTTTGTACTCGAGGTCCAGATCAGTATAAGATTCCTGCTGCTTGTGATATTCCAGAACAGTTTAATGTTTCCCTGCTGTCATCCTCCCAAAATCCTCACGCCATTTATGCGTCCAAGGTAAGTAGACATCAATCCATGACACAGACCGTCACAGGACCTTTCTTAGGGCCCAGGACAAACAGAGAAATAACAAAACATCAGTTCCACTTCATTAGCATCTCTCACAAGTACCCATAAAATTATTTTATTTACAACATCAGGAGAGTTAATTCAGAAACATGTAATAGAGGCTATTGATGCACATCTTTCATAATTTTAGTATTTCATTAATAGAACATCCAGAAGGTCTAAGTTGAATGTAAACCCACGCATTTAAAATGTGGTGATAAGCAGATGGGTTAGAATAAAAATAAATGACATTGATGGCAAAATAATAACGACAATGAGAATGTGCAGCTTCCTTGTGTGTGTTATGCTATAAGAAACAGGACTGTGTGTGTGTGTGTGTTTATATGAGACACTGGCTCAAGTATTCAGTTGGTATAACCATTACTTCAATTTCCACCAGCAAATATTCTGACCAGTTGCAATAGGAATGATAAATCAAGCTGAATTCTGCAAATTTCCAGCTGTTTTAGAGTACAATAAAATAGAACAACATGTCAGAAGCAAAAATCATATTTTATGTAAAAAATTATTAAAGTACTTAATAGGTTCTTTAAAATTAGTTGAAGATATCCCAATAATATATAATTTGGAAAATATTTGTTTGAAAAAATATCATCTAGGTAAAGTAGTTACACAGTTGATTATGAGTTAATCCCTGTTCAAATAAAGGTTTTATTGTTTTCTGTGAACGTAATTCCTACAATTACCCTTACCAATCACTGTAAGAAAGTTGTGATTCTGTCTTCAGGCACTATGTGTGGGGAAGACACTTGGTTCTCATATTTTAGCAAGGAAATAAATAAAATTCAATTGCAATATCCCAGTCTGTTCCAGATTAAAATGTTCAGTGCCAGAGTACTGAGAGGGCTATGAAATAAGGGTGCATTTGACATATCTTTGAGATAAGGGACAAAGGTGAATCTTATGTCAGAACTAGTGAGAGTGGGTGCCAACCAAAGTGAGTGGCTTGTCTGCAGGGAATTATCATGACTTAAGGCTTTGTTTCTTAGTGCGTCTGTACCTGAGTTTAGTTTGTTTTTTATTGTATCCACCAGTTATTCTAAAATTTAATTTATCAATGAGTCAAAAAGATTCTAAAGTCAATATGCAGTATTTTAGATGATCCTTTTTAGATCTCTGGAAGCAACTGTGATCTAAGCTTGCTTCCACAAAATCTAAAACTTCCTTATTGAAGGACAAAGAACTTTGAGTTCCTGACCTTTAAGCTTTTCAGTTTATATTGATGTGGCATGTATTCCTCTCATTTGCTTAAAATCTACACCTATTTGACTTCTTTTTTGTTTTGTTTTTTTGTTTTTCAGGCCGTAAATGAGGCAGGATTTTTTTTGGGATGCTCAGTGTACTTTGCTTTGAGAGATGCAATAACAAGTGTGAGGAATGAAAGACAACTGAAAAAGGGCTTGGCACTGAACAGCCCTCTAACTGCTGAACAAATACGGGCAAGCTGTTCAGATGACTTTACTGAGATGGTAATAGAAATATCCAGTATCTCTGGGTAGAAGTGCATACTGTGTTTAGCACTTTTGAATAGTGGTGTACCTAATGATCCTCCCTGAATGGTGCAGTGTGTAATCACCTCTCCAACTGGTCATGCTTTGCACATAGCAACATCATATGGCAACTTGCCATCAAAATATCTGGTAACACGTTTCACCCTTCAGGCACCTTCAGTCTTCTTCCAGGAGCCTCTACCTAGAAGCTTGCACTCTGGCACTGTCACCTCGTTCTGGTACCCTTTGCTGTGGCAAGTATTCTCTGGGAGAAAAATAGTTCAGATCTAAAAAAAGACAAACAAATGAAGAAGCAATACAATTCTTATGATGCTGATTCTTTCTGTTCTGTATTTTCTGCAACTGTTCACTGTACTCATGTTTCCACTGATATTTCAACACCAAGTTGGGAGGCAGTATTGACCCTTCCAGTCATCTTCTCTAGGGATCTCCTGTGGAATACTATGCTAAGTGACTTGGAGACAGCTGCTAAGGGAAATACTGGGAGCTTGCCAATCAAATGATACTAAGTCACTCTTTTCATTTCTTGCTTGTTCTCTTAGATAACAAACAATGGATTTGCTTCCTCCACTCCTCGGGCCATGTCTATGTGAATGACAAACCAGAGTGCATGGGACCAGAATAGAATGGAAAACAAGACATGCTAATCAACACAAATATAAATACATTTTTTCATTTTCAGAGTACAATCAGCTACCAAAATTATGCACATTACATCTTCTATCCTTATCTTCATTCTTCACCCAGTATATTCATTACAGTACTTTGCATAAATTACTGTCGTTAATTACTAGAGATACAAAAAATATTGAAAAATATTCAAGAAGAAAGACTTGCTAAAGAGCTCTGCTTACATGCTGCAGGAGAAGGAATTCTGATGAAGTATAAAGTTATCTAACATAACTTTCTGCCACGTAGCACACTAAACAAATTCATATGAGAAATTATTTTTTAGTGCCTTCAGCTAATTTTTCTAATTTAGAATTGAGTCCTGCAGTGGACTGTCAGTGTAGAGATCTTTGCTGAAGAAACAGGACCTTGTTTGTTGAATTCAGTCCCTTTCTGATTGGAAGCAAAGCTCTGATTTGTAGTAAAGCTGCTTTAGATTCTTTTGGCTCAGACATTTTGGTGTTAAAAACATGCAAGAAAGAAGAGTTACTGTTCTCTTTTGCTATGCCAGACAAATTGCCATGGCTGACATAAATATATAGGAGATTAATTTTATCTCAAAAGTTGGTAGACTCAGTCATGATTTCCACTGGAAGCTTTCTTTTTCTTATAGAGCAAGCCAAAATCCACTGAACTTAATGGGAAAACTCATCTGTAGTTTAGTGTGTTTTGAACAGGGGGCTGGAGAAACCTGTCTCTGGAAAGGATTCTTAAGCAGGGCTTCATCCTGTGCTCAGGACTACCTTGAGCCGTGAAAGTAGAGATTTTTGTCACTCTTGGGCACTCTTGTGATAAAGACAGAAGAAAAACCTGATGAGATTAAAAGATGACCAGCAAAGATCAGTTTCAGTGGAACTAGACTACACCCAAGAAATAGCAGCTGGAGAAAAGAGGACAATATAAAGCAGTGCTGTATTAAATGGTGTCAAATTCTGGTGTTACTAAATTTGACATATGAATATATTTGTAACATGAAACCAAGCAATTGCATAGATTATATCAAAGGTCATATATTATGAAAGCTGCAGCCACAATATTCAGATTTTAGCATCAGAATCAGTGTTTGCTATTCCAATTACTCATAGGTCAGATTGCTCCAGAGCCATGAAGACTGCCATTTGTAATGAAAGTAAATTACTCTATTTGACACGCCAGCCTGCGGGCTCTTATTACTTCACTCCACAGTTTTCCACAGGCTGTTTTGTCTTTTTGCCTTCCTTCCCTTTTATGTGTTGGTAATGGATCTATGACAGAAGCCAGATCAGTAGGCTAAATTGATTTTGCTGTGGCTATTAAGATATGAAATCTTTATGGTTTCGATGTGTTTCTCTCTCTGCAGTCACTATGAGCAGGCGAAATTGAGCTGCTTAAACATAGGTGTCTAGACCACTTTAGATTTCAAAAAACAGCAGACATAGGAGAGCAGCGGACTAGAAGAGGTGGCATAGCAACTGCAGGCTGAGCAGGTTATAGTAAATGATCTAAAGAGACACTAGAAGTGTGATTTAGGCAACTGAAGCCCATTGTTTTTTCTTCTTCACTTTCTTTGTATTACTTTGGCTTCTGTATATTGTAATTAAGTCAGTAAATCAAATTAAATGTGAATGCTGCTGTGATAATTAGTTTTTCTGATTTGAAACATCTTTTTGGTCTCATGTCATCAATAGCTCCAATACATAGGTAAATACTAGATGTGCTGAAGCAATGAGCATATAGGTCTATTCAGCTTAAACACCTAACAGATACAAGTTTTTTGGTTTGGAAGCCTAGTACCCTGAAATTTTGGACTACCAAAAATCTGGTATTTGATCTGTTTCTTTTTCTTCTAAGGCCTTTGAGCCTGCATCATTGCACCTACAACATGTGTAATACTACAGCAGTGCTGCTGTTGACAAGGCCCTAGGCAACCTGGCCTAGTGAGAGGTTTCCCTGCCTGTGGCAGTGAGGTTGGAACTACATAATCTCTGACATCCCTCCTAGTCCTAAACCATTCTATCATTCATGACAGGACCCATTAGGGCTTTTACCTGCATGACATAGTGTCTGATGTTGCTTCAGTGCTTCCATTATGGGAACTTTCCGGCATACATCAGGGGCTAAACCACAAAGGAATCAGCCTATCTCTTTTGAAAACATTTTCCTTCCTACTGATTGGAAGTGTTGAGTGATCTGGGACCGACTCCTTTGTCCTGCAAGCCTACATTTACTCAAAATACAGACACCTTTACTGTAAAATGTAAAAAATGTTAAATGAAACAAACACGTGTATGTGCATAAATGGAGACTTTTGAAAGACATATACCTAATCTAGCTTTTAAAACACACAAAAATAAATTCAACATAAAGGCTGGCTGTAAAGCATTTAAAAGTTAGTGACATCCAGAGTAATGTGTAACAATCCTGAATCCCAAATCAGAATTTTTGGTTTCTCTCTCTTAAGAATGTAGTGTGTCTAGAGTAAGCTTATCTTATAATGGCACCCACGGCAGTCAGGGTGTAGAGCTGGCATGACATAGGAATAATCAGAAGAAAATTGTATTTGTGTGTGTAGCACTAAGCTTGATTTTGTTAAAATTGATCACTCTGCAGGAAACAGAAATTATACATATGTCAGTGTAAAATGGAAGCCTGGCTCCACAGCTTAGCATTTGACACCTTGCAGAAGTGGGTAATGTTGCGTGTCCTGGATTCTAGCTTTTCTATGTATTTTGTATCCATCAGTTACTGGATAATATATAAATCCCAGGCCTGACAGCTGTAACTCAAACCCAGAAGTGCCATCTCACAGTTAAGTACCTTATATTTTAGGTTACACAGTTAGAATTAGAAGGGCTCAAATTCTTATCACAGTATTTCAGATCACCAGATAAGGGTTGTGGTGAGGAGCAGGCAGAGAAATTTGGTGCATTAATGTCTGAAATGCATTAATTTCAGAGAAATGTGGAGTCTAAAAATAAATTCAGTGAGACAAAACAGACTCAGTTAACCTTTAGGAGGATGTAGTATTTCATTAATTTCTCTTGATGTGTAAAACTTTATTTTTCAGACTTGAATGCAATAGCGTAGCTTGCACCCAGCAATCTGATGGACTTGTCTTTTCTGTGTCATCATCACATCAGTGTCTTGATGTGTACCATTTGTATTCTGGAAACCTGTTATTCTGGAGCAGCAATTTATTCATGGATAATAATCTTTGATCTTCTTTATAGCATCCAACTTTCTACCATGCTTTTTACATAGTTTGAGTGGCATTTTTACCATCCCTTATATCACAGAATTTTTAGAATCATAATTAGTTGTTCATTGAAACCTTCTACTAATATGCTCCTAAAGTTGATGTCGTTGGAATAAATACACCACTTGTAAAAGAATATAGTTTCAATAAATAATCAAGAGAAAATAAGTAGTTATTTTTTTCTGTTCTTGATGTCAAAAACTCACATTTCATTTTCTAAAACATTCTGTCACCTTTTCTTACTTTGGAGGTCAAGTAAATAAGAATTCCTATTAACAAACATGTTCACCCAAAATACATTATAAGCTGAAATGAAGGTGGTGGGTTCTGTTTGTTAACAAACAAGCTTTGCTATGGTTTGTTTTTTTCTAGAGGTATTTCTCAGTTGTTTGGCCAACTTTTTCATACTGTAGAGAGAGGGTACTGGCTTTTTTAACCAGATGAGTTAAGGCAAAGCAATTATTTTTTTCTGTCTGTTATGTTTTATTTATTATTATATGCTAACTGTGCTTAAAGGCATGCACTAAATCATTATTTCACTTCACAGTTCCAAATTCCTGAATGAGTTCATGTTGTCTTATACCTGGTGAATTGGAGCATGCTGCTGGTATAGCAGAACTGTTGAGAGGACCCTGAACTTCATTGTCTTTTCATTCTGCAGCAATGGCTCCTAAAAAGTGTCTAATACAGTTATTTGTATTATCTTGCCTCCAAGAAGTTGAAGCAACTCGATACAGCAACATTCTTGAAATAAGACTAAAACAAGGGCTGCATAAGTCCCACTTATACACATCACCCCCAGAGTGTTCAGCTTCCTGAGCTGGAAGATAAGGATGGAGAGCAGAACAACTGTCCTATAATCCAGGAGGAAGTAGTTAATTATCTGCTTCTGCACCAAGATATTCATAAATGTATGCGGCAGGTTGGATTCACTCGGGAATACTCAGAGAACTGGCAGGAGAGCTCATCAAGACTCTCTCCATCATTTATCAACAATGCTGCTCAAGAGGGAAGGCACCAGATGATTGGAGGATAACTAATGTGATGCCTATCTACAAGAAGGGCCAGAAGGAGGGTCTGGAGAACTACAGGCCTGTCAGCCTGCATTGGTTTCAGCACAGATCATGGAGAGGATCGTGTTTTAGTGAGCTCTCATGGCAAGTGGCAGGCAACCAGTGATTAGGGCCATCCAGCCAGGGTTTATGAAAGGGAGGTCTTGCTTAACCAACCTGATCACTTTCTATGACCATGTGACCCACCTTCTGGATGGCGGGAAAGGCTGTGGACGTTGTCTACCTGGACTTTGGTAAGGCCTTTGACAATGTCTCCCACAGCATTCTTCGGTCATATTCAAGTGACAAGATCCTGTTGCTGTATGAACACACCAAAATAATGCACAATTACTACATTTCAGCATCATAGTCAATCCTTGTGAGATTATTATAGCAAGTCTCTTTCCACCCAACATATCTTTTTTTTTTATTTCATAGTATAGGTAATAGAGAGGCAGGCAGATCCTGAAGTCCGGAGTTTGGTAAGAATATGGCCTTAACTGTTGAGAAGTCCTGTACATGCCTGTGGCCTTGAGGCACAGTCATAAGAAGTGCACTGTCATGATGAAGTGAGACCACAATCACGATGAGGTGGTGATGTCTTCAACCAGAGCTAACACTTCCATTGTCTAAAGGTAAGATTACCTCAGGGGGTGAAGGACTTGCCAGGAAATCTCATGTTGATACAATGATGTCTCTGGAATGGCTTGGAACCTGAAATGCTGATAAACCAATGGCCCATCAGAAAGTACTTGTACCTCTACTATACCTATTGTTTTGACTACAGACTCATGTTTTCACACACACCCACACCCACTGAATACCCACACGAATAAAAATATTAAAACTCAGTCAGTTACAAAAGCAGAAAGCAGCCTCTGGGCAGAAAGCAGGGAGCAGAAAGCAGCAAGCAAGCAAGCACGGGGAGATGTAAAGGGTATACCCCAGGACCTGACCCCAAAGACTGCAAGGGGGCATCGACGGATTTCTCACTCTCTTCTCTGATCTACCTTAGTGGGTAAAAACTCTGCTTGCTTTCTTGTAACCCGCTTCTACATTCATTTGAGTCTTTGTATCCCTTAACATCCTTGTAACTATAGTGCTTTTACACCCTGTGTCTATTTCGGTTCCCTTACGGACTCACAGTTTCTGCAAATTAATCCTATCCCCGACAATCCAAACAATCTATATAATGTTGCTTGTGAATAATAAATAATACTATTTTATAATCCGGTTTTGATTTTATCCTCATTGTCGACTGACATTTCTATTAAGGTGTAAACTCCACCATCCCTAGCTCCTCCGTCTGTGAGGACTCGGCAGAACGCAAGGGAATTTCCTTAAGGAAATTTACCCAATTCCCACCCCCTCACCACCCCCTCCACCCACTCCATCCCCGCTTTTGATGCAACAGATGATAAAGGTCCAAATAAAAAGAAAACAGTCTTTCCAGTCATATGTGCATTGCCTGGCAAAGGGCACAGCGTGACATTAAAACGTGATACAGGAAAGGATCAGGAACCAGAACAAAGAATCTAGAAGCAAGAGGCAGGAAAAAGAGTATTGGGCTTTGGGCTTATAGTTAGTTTGTGGACTACAGACAGAAGCAGATGAACTGTGCCTGGTAATAGCAGTAAAACGTGATAATTCAAGATACTACACAAAAAAACACATAAGACTTTGAAACTACTTATTTACAGTGGTTTTGAACTTTTTACCTTCTGTTTCAAGGAATATGACTAATTTTTTAAACAGATCTCTAATCATTCTCCCATATTTTGCATTTCAGGACTCAGAAAAGAAACACTGTTCCCTAGCATCCAATTATTCTCCATCCTGTTAGGACTCCAGAAATGCATATTGTGACTACCATAAATGATAGTAAGTCTCCCAAGTTACATCGTCAGATCTATCAACGACAGGCCGCTTTAGAATATGGCCTTTCTGTTCAGAAAAAAATACTATGCAGTAGGAGGCCAAGGAGGTAATTTTTTGCAGTTGTTATCTCATACTCTATGAAAGTGAGAACTTGGTGTTTCCAAGTTTTCATTATGGTTCCAGTGTAGTTACTAGGAATATTCCCAGTATTTTCAGTAGGCATTGAAACATTCAAGTTATTACTTCTCTGGAAGTAACAAAGAAAATTCTGCAATTCCTTCATCATTTCTCCACTTACTGCAGTTGACCATTGTCTACTACTTCTTTGGGCCTCTTCCTGTTTTCCAAACACCCCTGCCCCCACCCCCCCAGTATTAAATGTGCACTTGTGCCCCTTCTGGACACAGAAATTTGTGCTGCCTTCCATGGAAATGTCTTATCACACAGTCTTCAGCAACAAAGCATGTCTGGCATCTTCTCACTAACGATTTACACTGAACAATCCTGAGCTGTTGTGGCAGTTACTCACAAAACAACGTCCCAACTACTGTAACCAAAGGTTGCAGCATATGGCTTTAAGAGGATGGGGCAAAGGAAATAGTGTCATTGTTACTGTGTTATTAGATATCCCTCTAGTGGATATGAGGAAAAGTACGGATCAAGTAGAGGAAGACCCAACTACAAGCTAGCATGTTGTGATAGAAATTACTGAGGGAGTGACCACAGGAATCTCGGTCAACCTTGACATCAGAGGATCAATCCCTAGAGCAGCTGTCCACTTTGCCAGAGCATACAAAATAGGTAGGGCCTCATGGTGGAGCAGTGCTCCTTCCTTGGTAGTAGAGTGAAGAGCTGCTGTAGCATCTCAAAGCATTTATATACGTATTTGAATATTTAACTGTGGATACAGGAAAAAAGTGGAAGACAACATTTTGGTGTGTTTCTCAGTCCTACAGAGATCATGGGTCTCAGTGAATGCTTACACTGTGTATTTGTGTATCAGCCATGAAAACTGAGTCCAGTGACTACAGGTCATCTGATACAAACAATAAAAAAACCCAGCATAAATAATGATTGCATTTCACCAAAACCTTCAAAATAAAGATCAGGTATTGCATTTATTTTCAAAAAATCTACATCTAAGTCTTAAGGAATAGTCTTACTGGTAATCTTCTGTCTGTTAACTAAGACACTAACTGACATCAGCAAAATGATATCTGACTGCAAACATCACAAGCTAACACCATAGAGATCATATGACCATTATTTCTCAATGTAGACTTAATAACAAATAAATGTCCTTGAGGCACTGTATTTCACAACATTTCCTGGCCTCAACTGTTTGCTTTCAACACAGTGGGAAAGTCAGGTCCCTTCTTTTTCTTTATAGCTTTGGTGATAGCCTGGTATACGAATACTTTGGTTACATTAGAGTAGATGTCAATGCCACACTTCACAAACTGCTGCTTTCTAGCTGAGAGTTGGCACAGTAAAGATATTGTAGGTAAATAAGCAGAGTTATGGGAAGACTGGGTAAATCTCTCTCTTAATTTCTTGTTACTGAATTGTGATAAATTCATGAGTATAGAGTGAAAGTTACATTGTTCTAGAGAGAGGAAAGGGCCCAAGTAAGCTGGAGGTAAGATAAACAGTGTAAAAGCAAGTGATGCAATACAGTGTCCTAGTAAACCTGGCCAACTTTAAAGATTTTGCAATGCTCCTCTTTCTAAAGATATGTTCAGGGTACAAAGGAATGCAAAGCTTTTACCTAGAGCTTTTTTTAAAAAAAATTTCTGTAAGGTTTCACTTCTTTGTAAATATGAAGTAAAGAATGTTTAATTTTCTGTCTTGGATAATGAGTGTAACTTTTGCAGATCAGTGAAGCTCATAAGCAAAGTATCAGTCTTTCAGCTACTGGCTGTTTCACGTTAGGAAAGCAATTAGGGTTTTTTTTAATTTATCATCATCAGAAGTGCTATTTGTTAATTAATTTGCAGGAAGGATACAACTGTCCCTATTTAATCTTCTCAAGGCCACATCAGATGCAGCAGGAAAACCATTAAGTTCTCCAGACCAGAGACTGCAAGTGGAATTCATCTCTTCAAGCCACGTTGATTTCATAAGCACTTTATATGCTTGGTTAGCCACTACAAAAGTTGATGCACAGTCTTCAAGTTCAATTATGACAGAATAGAGGAAGCCCTCAAGGAATTTTGTTCTGTGGCCATCATGATTTGCAACCCTCCTATCTTCCCATATTATTCCACATAACATATGTTTATGAGCGGCACTAGATCCTGGATTTTGTTTGGCTACAGATATCCTTTGAAAATAGTTAGCTTAGAGAGTTTATGGTATATCATGTTATATGTGAGTTCTATAATACTCTCAGCAGGGAGGACAATGATATGGGATGAGGGTATCTGGATCAAATCAATCTAATCTGAAGGCTGCTCTTTCTCCAAAAGTTATGTTACAAACATAATAAATGGCCACAGTGCTCTTTACAATATAGTTTGTTCATCCTGTTCTTGTGATTATAGTATGATGTTAACTGGAAGAAACACTATGAGAACAGTTGAGAATAAAGAAGGTCTCATGTTTCTACCATTTATGATGACTTCTGAACATCTCCCTCCAGGTTAGGTTTTCAACAACCAGACCATCATATTACTTTCCTCCTTTTAACAGTTACATTTAAAACAGGTGAAGCCACAGTGTGACATATCAAGACCCAGGACATGTGCAGGGACAGCTCTCAGCATTACGTGAAGAGCAATCTAATGTCTTTAGGCTGCCAGGGAAGCAATTTTGGCAACAGTGACTGCCAAGCATCCAGTAGCTCCAGTGGAGCTAGACTTCAAACTCACTGGAGTCTGAATTTTAAACTACGCCAGTATAGGATATAGGAAAAGCCACTAGACCTTGTATAAAAACTACACTCAAAACCAAAGCACAGGAAGTGGCTAAACCTCACTTCAAGCAAATCAGTTTCCATATGGAAGCAAGCAACCACGCTGTTCTTAAATTTGTTATCACCTGTTACTTACCTGGAGGCATGTATTACATTCCAAGTGTCAGGCCACCACATCAGCACAGATTGACTCAAGCAGCTGTCATGTTGCCGAAGAAATCTATAATACTTGTGATGATGCATCTTTTGTGACTGAGAGTATATATAGTTTAGTGTCCCTTTGTTGTGTGTTTTAAGTACTTTATAACACCTTTTATTTGTTTAACAGAACATTGGAACAGATGGATGCCTGTCTTAGCAGAAACAGTAGCGTGGTAAGAAGAGAGATCCAACAGACTTTAGAAATGTCCTGAATCTCCTTAGCACTTCTAGCTAAATTTACTCTATCACAGAACTACTGGCTGAAGGTTAAATCTTGACCAGCTGCAGGGGATTGTTGACTTCACTGTGATGTAATGGAAAAAGCTATCGAGAAGGAGCAGATCTTCCTAATATATTCATTTGTGTTACGGATTTAACTACCTAAATCTATGGACAAACTGAATAGTGGCAGAAGTGGTGTCACTCACTGCTTTGGAAGTAAAGTATTGCTGAACTCAAAGTATAAAAAATAGTCACAGACACAATGCTAAAAATATGACCTACATTTAAAAACCTTTTTTATCCTGCTTATTTATCCTATGACAGGCTCAAACTTATATATTTGCCCTTTGTCTGAAAGGGCATTTTGCACATTGAAGGATTGCCACATTTGTCAAATTACTCTTCCTTAGCAGTTCAAGTCTATGTTCATCCTGTGCCAGTGTTTATGTCACCACTGTCATAGCCTGGGTGTCTACTCAGCAGTGGTTCCTTCCTACATTGGGTTGGCCTGTTATTTTCTCATCATTTCCAACCTATCATCTACTTGTGTCTGAGATGTTTTATTCTAGAACATTTTTCATTATCTGCAAATCTGTTTAAGCAAATATCAGGTTGAGCAGACTACTTATGTCATAGTTCCCAGGCAAATACCTCACTTCCTGGCTCAGTTCTCTTTGGCAGTTTTGCAAAGGCAAATCAGAGGTAACTGTACCAGTTACAGTGAGCTTGGCCAGAAATAAGGAAAAGTAGAACTTGAGCCAATGAAAATATTTGTGTAAGTCAGATAAGGACAGCTTGGTTCTATTTTGGTCTACATTGGCTAGTTTCTACTTTTAAAAGGAAAGATGCCAGTTCACTTTGTAATCTTTAAAAGTAAGTCTAATTGTATAGATGTTTTTATCTTTTAAAATGGCTGTATGAGATTAAAATGTTTGCTTATTTTTTCTTTGCTCAGATTGAAGGGGCTTCATTCAGGAAGTGAACGTCTTCATGAAAATGAATGTAAGACTGTCTTTATACATTAGAATAAATCTGCTTTTCCCTAGGAGAGCAGCTCACACTTGGCCCAGATATATAAAACATTCGTGAAATCCATGACATTCCTGAGCAGTTCCATGTCTCTTTACTGGCACCGATATCTATTCTTCCAAGGCAAACATGCCAAAATTACTGCTTGTGAGCACTCCAAGTGATTTTGCCCGTGTGAGACTTTCCATGGAAAAGCAGAGCAAATCAGAACACTAGAAGTGAGAAAACTCATATATGTCACAATAAATAACATTTAATAGGTAAAGCAAAATCTGCATGTGTGAGCAAAATTAGATAAGGAATTGAATTTGTTCATCACTTCCCATCAGCAGCAGACATTTAGACGCCTCCAGGAAAGCAGAGCACCATCACCCATAATGGTTATTTGGGAAGAAAAACACCATAACTTTGAATGTCTTCCTCTTCCTTCTTCCTCACCCAGATTTATATACTGAGCACAATGTCACATATTATGGAATAACCCTTTGGTCAGCTGGGGTGAGCTGCCACAGCTGTACCCCTTCCCAGCTCCTTGTGCACCCCCACCCTAGCTGCTGTCATGCTGGAGTGAGGTGCTGAAAAGGCTGGAAGGTTGTATAAGCACAGCTCAACAATAACCAAAACATCCATGTTGACAACACTTTTCCTGCACAAGTACAGTCAAATTCTTGTTCTTGATGTTTCTCTAATTTGAAAGTTCTCAGACATCCAAGAAAAACTGGAATATGCTGGACATGACCGAATAGTGAGCTGTGATTCAGTGTATTTCAGATAAATGCAGTGGAGATGTGCTGGTTCAACTCTCTGCTCTGAGTTTCTAAATACAGTCTTCCCCTGCTGCCTCTTTCCTCTGACAGGGTGTTTGTAGCTCAGCATTCTTTGCACACCAGACACGGTGTCTGCTGCAAGGGAAAAAAGAGGACTGCCCCTGGACTACACACTAAATAGTTCCTTGACTGCTGAGCTGATTTACGTGGCCTGTGATGATGTCATTACTGAGACAGTAAGGTTATTTTCATTCCTTTTGTGAGCTAGCCAACTCAGTTTGCTTAATTTGAACAGTCTGTGCACATAAACTAATCAGTGAGCCAAATACCTTTTCTTAAACATACCACAATTAGCAGAGCTTTGCACTTTGTTTGATCAGTGGCACTTTGCTCAACATTCTTGACAGAGTCACGTGAAGTGACAGTCCAGACTGTCTTCCTTGAAAACCAGGGAAGTATGGGCTGATACGCATTCAGTTCTTGTCCCAAATGGAGTTAGAGAACAGGTTGAGTGCACAAAAGCACTCCCAAATAGAACATTATAGATTTATGTTTCTGTACAGACATCACCATTCACAGTCACATCCACAGAATCTAAGGGTGCAAATATAAGTTATTCACCGTAAAGGCCCAAGCTGTCTAGGTCCATGGTACTTCATATAAGTTTGTTTTCTGTGTCATGAGCTGAGTATTCCTAGAGATGCTTGAGTGAACATATCCTTGATATTTAGAAAAAAGCCGAAGCTATTTCCAGCTGGATTTATGACAGCCCTCCACTTTAGCTGCACTTGGCCTTTAGCTTTTGAAAAGAGGAGACGTGCAGCAGACACTGAAATGATGAGGCCTAAGAAGGACAATGTATTTCAGATACCACAACCCTCTTTGATGTTTGGGGTTTTTCTAACAAACATCCAAGATGACCATTTTCTGCCCATCTTAGGTACTGTAATTACTTTGCCAATTTGGTGTATAGGCTTGAGAATGGTACAGCTCCACACTCTAAAAGTGTAATGCAGTGTACCAACTTTGGCTGATGTTGACATACCACTGTCTTCTAATATCTTCCATCTCACACAGGTGGAACAGGTAGCCACCACTAGTGGACTGTGCTTTCATTGAAATTTCTCTCGTGGTCACTGAGCTTACTTGGGTAACCATTTGCATGCTTTGCCTCTGCTTTCTTCGAAATGAGAATGGCAAGAAAATACACCCTCACCCTTGTAATACTCTGGGTCTTGCTTTACAGAATACTGCATTCAGTCTGCACACTTCTCACTAGACGGTGTTAGCATGACAGAGCAGTTGTCTGCTGGGGAGTATGTACTTCGTACTTTTGGAGCAGGAGCCAAATTCCCTCCCCCTGTCTGTCCTAGCCAACAATGATCAAGAGTTCATTCAGAAAGGAGACCAAGATGGGAATTACAACATTGTTTTCTGACTTGAAAGCTTTAGCCACTTGAACAGGTTTTCCACTGCACTCATCCTTTTGGCACAGTAAAAGTAGAGACATCTGGAGTTGCTTAATGCACTGCTGCTTGCTCCAAATTTCTGTTTCTTTAGCTATTGAAGAGAAAAAGTAATAAAAAAAATGAAAGAGTAAAGTGTAGGAGCAATTATCAAACAGATAGACAGCAAGAGTTTAGCAGCCCTCAGTGCATATCCAGTCAGAAAGCTAGCTAATCAATTGCTTTGGGAGGCTGAAAAACAGGAAACACCAGACCAAACTGAAAATTTCTCAATGGAAAAGGACACAAAATACAAGCACGACTTATACTGTCCTTCTGAGTAAAAGACCTCTCCTTTTGAAATATACATCTCTTTCTAAATCAAACACTAAAATAAGTCTGGAGTTTCTTCATCAATTCCAAAGAATTTGCCTGCAATTTTTAGAATATCAGCAATGAAGACCAGGTCACAAATAGTACCAGTTTGAGCTATACAACATTCAGTTTGAGGTTCACAACTGTTGTATCCACTCTTTCTGTTCTAGTATGTGAAAATCTCAAAAATCAGAATTAGACACTGTGCAAGTTAGTGATGCCAATGTATCAATACTACAGTAGAACAAGAGATTCTAAAGGTACATACTGCTGAATGTTTTCTACATACTGATATATTATTACTACCATGGTAATCACAGTAGTACTCATGTATAGTTTCTTTGCTTCCTGGCAGCCCATTTCAGGCCTGTTCCATACCATCAGAGCTCTCTGAACTACTATCACCTTTGACCTGCCTCAGAACTGGAATACAATCCCTGCTATTCACTGCATTGTCAGTACTTCCTCCTCCTCTCCTTTGCCTACCCACAATTTTGCTCTTCCTTGCAAGCAAAATAGTAAATCAGGACATAGCTGATATATTCATCAGCAGTGAAGGCACAAGGCTAAGGGAGGTGTACTGTAGGTAGGAAGGGTTCAACAGTAGGTCAGGTTTCCAGTATCAGTTTTGAGTGAAATACGTAACAGAGGTGAGGATTTCCTTGTTAAATGTACAGCAGTGAATGAAGATACAGGAGAACAGACCACATCTGTAAAACATCATGGTTTTCGAATCTAAAACATATGTTTTGAAATGAGGTTGCTCATTGTAACCATCAACAGGTACCCACAACAGATGTGCAGCAGGTACAGCAACAGATGTGCAGCTGGTGACTGAAATGAAAAGGTGGGGGAGAGCAGGGCTGAGAGGAAACAATGACAGCAGAAGTTCCTTGTTAAAAATAGATATATAAGTTCATGATTTAATTCAGCTATGCCAAGCAGTGTTACTGGTGCAGATGTTTTAGAACAGAGGTTTTAAAGCTATGCAATGGCAGCTGTATGAACCTTGATGGAGCATTTCCTTATGAGAAGACTGAAAAGCAAGTGCAAAGGTGAGAGGGAATGGCTGAGCTGAGCCAACACAGAGATGCATACCAATCAACATTTAACTTTCATATTTGATAGTTCAAGGCAATAGCATTGAGAACACATTTAACAACATAGTTGTGTACATAGAACACTAGCACAGGAAAGAACATGTTTGCATTAGTTTAGACTCTATACTCATTTACATAAACACAAATCTTGATTATTTTAAGGGCAAGAGTGCAGGTTTAATTTAGCATAGTATAGAAGACAATGCAACCTGCACATATCCTCAAATACTTCATATTTAATCTAGATTTGTAGAGGTACAAGATTTTATTCCTTTACTATATATTAATACAAGTTACAAGTAAGGAGGAGCTTGCCAGTTTGTGTTGTTTTCCTATTCATTTATCTTGGTGAATTATGAGAGCCTACAGCTAATGGGGAAAGCTTGATCAGCAATACACTTTGCAATTTCATAATATCAAAGAGTTGAGGGAGCTGGCAGCAGGAACTATCACATCTTTGTTCCCTTTCCTTAAAATGTGATTTTCATAATCTGTGATTTATCTGCTTGGTTTTTACTTAATTGTCATTCAGACAAATGTTCTAATTTTAAAATGAGTGCCAAAACAATCAGTGTCTTGGATTTAGAATGAAGAAATATTTGCAAATATTAAGGAAAAAAATCCTCTCTATGAATGTGATCTCCCTTAGGGTATTTTAGAATGTGGTATTACAGGGATTGCATTTGGCTGTTAACTGGATTTTGCTTAAATATGTTTTCAATAAAAGCAAACGTGTAGGATGCTGTCTAACAGACATAGTGTGAGATGAAATCTGGCTCCTACAGATAATGTGCAGTATTTGAGGTTCAAGTTTAAAATATGTGACTTGACAAGCCTAGTGCTCTTCCATGAGTCTGCTGCAGTAGTGAATTTTGTAGCAACATAGACGATGGAGAGGGGCTGTGTGCCTTGGGGAGAGTCCTACATACAGGAGACAGCAAAAGGGTAGATCTGGGACTGAATAGACTGAATGGCTAAAGCCAGTTACTGGAGAAGTCCTTATTGTGTGTATCCATGCACCTTTCCCACAGGAATGGACATATATACATGGAAATGTACTGCAGAAGGTCCTATTGGACCTTCATGCTATTCAATCAGACAGGGCAACAGGACAAGGCTATTGGTGCTGTCTCAGTGTTCCTGTCTCTGCTGACCTGTGTGGCAGCTGTATTTATATATGTTTTCCACATGTTTGTGTGTTTCCTTGTACAGAATACACACTCTGGCTTGCTACTGGTTGGACCTTGGGAAATGCAGCTGCAGCAGCCTCACCTCCAGTGAGCTGATGCAGCCCCTAACATATTCATATAAAGAAACTGTGTTTATTGCAACTGAAGCATGTTACAGTCATCTTGTACAACTGAGGTAAGTTATAAGTACAAGTGCCCTAGTGCCAGGATGTATTTTTAAAGCTTTCCCTTTCTTATATACCCAGTGTATATCTGTCTTGCAGAATGAACAGAATTTTGATTGTTCTACTTCCAGGTTCTACCCTAGTGTTAACCAGTAAGGGTAGTGTAAATGATTGCTGGGTTGGGTGGTTGTGCAATGGCTGTAGGCCACACAAGAACATCCAGTGTAAAGTGTGCAGAGTCACCAGAGATATGGTCTTCCTTCAGGATAATCAACTGAGCAGGATCAAATACAAACTAACAAGTTCTGGCTGGACGAAAGAACTTCACTGATAAAAACTAAGGTTCTTCTTTTCCAGGCTTTGTATTGAATCTCTTCTACCTTGTGTGTGGATAGATATTGAAAACTTATTTGCTTTCCTAAACATAGATATATTCAGGGATAAGATTCCATAGAATATCTAGTGACAAAAAAATAGCAGAATTGGTGTGCTTCCCAGATCACGAGTAGCTGAGGCAAATCACTTTGAACACTGTACAGGAATAGCCCAGGGCAACAATTGATTCCTTCTGAAAAAAATTAACTTCAGCTGAAAGATGTGACGAACTCTTTTCTGGGCCAGACAACACAGAAGATTCACAGCCAACACAGTGGTTTGTTAAGGCAAAAAAAAGAAATAAGGCTGGAGGCGACCTTAATTAAAAAAATGATGTGCAGGTCACCTCACTTTCCCCTCCTGAAGAGCAGCTGCTTGCTCAATTTATATACCTGATAACTGGTCATTTAAAGAGTTTTAGTTAAAGGAACATTGTACTTTACACCTAGTGGGAATGTAGCAGCCATGTAAGGTCTAGAGTGACGCTTATGGCTTCTGGGTTAGTTTAATGGTTTGGCTTTTCGGGGTGCAAAGTACTGAATTGCAATTGCACCTACTGTCCTGTATCAGCACAGAGCCAGTGGTGTAGGCTGTTCTATTCAGTCTGTAGACAACAGGTCCCATGCACTTGTGTATGTTCATGTTCCTCAGATGGTCACAAACCTCGTTTTCACTTACAGTGGAAGGGACTTAGTCTTGCTGACCTCTGTCTTGTGGGCTACTGACTTGAGAGCTGTGAGGAAAGAGGCTGCCAGTGAAATCTGAGGCAAAGAATTTGTTGAGGGTCTCAGCCTTTTCCAACTCTGTTGCTGCTAGCTCACCATTATTGCTCCTCAGGCAAGTTATACTTTCTTTAACCCATTCTATTTCATGTACTCTGTTTGCCTCTGCACTCCTTGCCAAGTTCAGTTCCAGCTGTGCCTTACCCTTCCTGACCTTGTTTCTACACACCTGGGCAAGATCCCTATATTCTTCCCAGGATACATGTCCCTGCCTCCACTGCCTGTGCAGTTCTATCTTGCCTTTCAGTTTGACCAGCAGGTCTCTTACCTTGATTTTCTGATTGCTTACATCTGGGGATTGATAATGCTAATCAAGAAGCTAACAGACAGTCTGGGCATGTATTTCACATAGTAATACAACGCTTCTCATCCCTCTGATACACACGTCAAGTAAATTGCATGAAACAGCTGTCAAATCTGAAACTGGAATATCTAATCTGTTTGACAGTGAGCATAGGGCCTAGGATAGCAGATTTTCTGCTACTGTGTTTAAATTAACAAGAAAAATTATATGAGGTTTGTCTAAAGCTGTTTTATGAGTCTGAGTTTTCTAAGCTATTATCAAGACATCAGCTCCTCTAAAAGACAGTCCATGCCTCTAAGCAGGATGCTTTACAGCTCTTGATAAATATTCTTAGGAACAGGAAAGCATACAATATATTGACTGGTAGTATTTTCCGGTTTCTGTTTTAAATTATCCTTAAGAATAGAAGTGAAATCTTAAAATACTTAAGTCAGTAGCAAAACTCTGATGTCGATACCCCCCCCCC
>VZRI01001992.1:61995-125343 GCA_013397515.1 Upupa epops
CCCCCCCCCTCGTTATTTTGACGTTGGTTACAGCTTTCACACACCCAATCAATGAGCTATTGAGTAGTTAATGACTGATTCGGCCAAGACAAAACCAAATTACGTCATTTTGGGGAGCAGCTTGGGAAATAAACTGTGTGAGCAGTTTTGAGTGCAGTTGGGTTTTTCACTCCCGCATGGTGAGTGAGCACTGCTCCCTGCGACTCTCCCTGTGGGGAGAGACCGCTGTGGCGGTGAAGCGCCCCCTCGGGCCGCCAGGAGGCGCTGCGCTCAACGAGGGCCTCGTGTACGTTGGGCAGCCGAGCGGCTCCTGCAGGTGAATCACAGTGGGGAGAGCGGACGAGCCCACTGCAGAGAGAGGAGTGGGGGGTTACGGTCGAGTACCAGCCTGCATGGGTAAGGGGCAACACCCGGCAGGGCCGTACGATGCTGCTAGGGCCGCAGCTCTACTTCGCTGGCAGCAGGCAGCGTTAGGACAGCCCGGTCTTCTCCCCTCTGGCGGAGGACGATGGTGCGGCCTGGGCGGGGCGGGGCGCGGCGCTCCCCCGTTCTCTCGCGTTGTTCCTCCCGCAGAGCTTTGCCCGCCTCCTGTCGTCGCCGTTCGTGCTTGTCTCCGCTCCGGCCTGCTCGGCGTTTTTCTCTCTGCCTTAAAGTCGGTGAGGAGTCGGGTCAGGCCCGGCCTGGGCGGCCGCCATACACTACCAGGGGGAGGGGGCGGCGCTGTGCGTTTCGGAGTGACCGGCTGCTGCCAAGCCTGGCCGCAGCGTCCGCGCCGCATTCGGGCGGAGGTGGCGGCTCGTTCTTCATTTTCCCAAGCTCGGGTAGCGGAGCGCGGCGGTCCCTCCGCCCTGCGGTGGGGCTGAGGAGCACCGGGACCACTCGCTACTGCCCTACTGGGGAGGCCGGGGCTGTGCTGCTTAGGCGGGGCGGGTGCCGGCACATCGCCGTCAGCGGCCCTGTGCCGCGGGGAAAATGGAGGCCGTTGAGGGGAAGTGAAGGAGGAGCGGCGCCGCCGCAGAGCGGGGCGGGCCGGGAGCAGGAGGCCGCCGAGCCCCCAGGGGTGGGCGGGCTCGCTCGCTCCACGCTAAGTGCCATGTGTTGTGCGCCTCTTTACTTGTAGGGTGTCTTTTATGAGTAATCAAAAGCCGCAGAAGCCGACGCTATCAGGGCAGCGGTTCAAAACCAGAAAAAGAGGTAAGCGGTGGGCAGGGAGCATCTACCAGCCCTGGTGTGGATGAGCGAACAAGTCTGTTTCTGTCTATAAACAAACGCCTTCTTACTCTTTGAGATGGGGTTAGGCTAAGTACGAAGTCTTGAGGTTAACTCAGGGTACTCTACACTAATAAAAAATACTTGGCAGTAAAAGTTACTGTTGAATACACTGTGATAACCTTGGCCTAAGACACAAGTCATTTTAGAGCTGCGCTGTGTTTAGCGTGAAGACAGACGTAGCTACTACCCCTGCGTTAGAGGAGGGCTCCACCACAGGCTCCTGTCATGTAATTATGTTTCTCCAGAGTGCATCTAATTTAGTTAAAATTTCAGCCCCTGGATAAAAGCTACATTTTCCCCTTAATGGTGTAATGCACAATATAAATTTAAAAGAAGAAGTAGAACTGGAAATGAAACAAATTCACCCATGCCCCCCACCCAAACAGAAGATTTCATAAGTGTGGCTTCCACAACTGTGTGTGTATGCACAGTTACTTCTGTAACAACAGTTAGTGATGAAAGAGGTGGGACAAGTGAATTAGTGTTTTGCTGGTAATTTTTATTAAACCTGAAGAGGACAGCTTTTTAGAGTTTCTAATGCTAACAGTATTCCTGATTGGCATGAGGGAATGCTGTATGTACTGAACAAGTAATGAAGTTGTATGGAAGCACACATTGACATACAAAACCTTATTTTTTTTTTTCAAATCATCTTGAAATGTGAAGTGAATGGATTAGATTTAGGCTGTCCAGCAGCTACCTTAGCCTCTGGTTCTAAGCATGTAACCATAGTTCAGCTTCCATGAAGCTCACTGATAGTACAGAGTCACAAGGATCTGTCTAGAAAAACCTGATCCAGTATTTCTAGATTTCCATCCAGCTGTTGCCAACATGTCAATGCTTGCTTTGAACATAGGGGTACTGGTATGCTCCTTGCTAAAGGTTTCTAATGAAACTGCCTAAGCTGTTTTAGACAGCACTCAAAGCAAGATTTGTAGCTGACTTCTTGGTTTTTGGAAGCATTTCTTTTTGTGGTTTGCATAATCTAAGAACGAATTAAGATGAACGGTAATGAAGACCTCTTTAGTTACATGGGTGCATTTGTTGCCTGTTAACTCTAGTGAAGACAAGGCTGTGATCAGCTGATGAATCTGAAATTTTAAGAAGTCTGTTGTGCTTCAGTAGCAGCAAAGGATGCTAATTACATCTGCAGTTCATCATTTCATATTTATTTTTGCATTTCCCCCAGACTGTTGAGGGAAAGCAGTTGCTTCAGACTCATTTAACTCAATATGGAGAGACATGGTCTTAGCCAAAAAATCAAGTACTATAAGTTAATATTAACATTATGTTACAAAGTTTTTCAGTCTCAGGATGTTTCATTCAAAACTCTGAGGGGCTGAAAGGGGTGAAGTGGAACATTAGTAATGGAGTCAGAGTTGTAGGGATACATACGAAAAATTGTCTTCCAGCATCTAGCTTAAGCCACTGGTTTTGAAGGGAAAGTTATCTGGTATGTGAACAGAGTATAGGAATCAAAATGAGAAATCGGAGCCAACCCGGGATCATCACAAACAAATGTTCTTAGTGAGAGTGCAGTAAGAATTTGGTTAGCTGAGGAATGTTTTGGCTTTTGATAGTCTTTCCCCCCAGCCATGCCTGACTAGAGGAGAGGAGGAACACTTTATGCTGCTGTGTTAGCAACTGAAATTCATTTTCTGCTACTAATTAATACCAATGGTCATGTTTCTCAGTGCAAGTGTGGCTTGGTTTTGGTTTTGCATTTTAATAAGGTGGAAAGGGCAGACTTTGAAAGCCGAACAGTTGCATGTGGTGACTTCATATTACCACTTTGTCTTTACAGATGAAAAAGAGAGGTTTGACCCTACTCAGTTCCAGGACTGTATTATTCAAGGTTTAACTGAAACTGGCACTGACTTGGAGGCAGTAGCAAAGTTTCTTGATGCTTCTGGTGCAAAACTTGACTATCGCCGCTATGCAGAAACACTTTTTGACATTTTGGTGGCTGGTGGAATGCTGGGTAAGTCCTTTTACTGAGGCTGTTGATCAGCCTTCATTCAGTTGACTCTGCAAAAGCTAACTGTTTCCTTTCAGCATAAAAACTGATAAAAAGAGCCCATTGAGTGTGTAGAACACAGTTTATCAGTGGTAAACTGTCTGACCATCTTAGTGACTGACTGAGCAGTCAGATCACTGGAAACACTGCATAACTTGTTATGAATGGATTTATACACTTTTCTCACAATAGTGAATATATGCGCTTGCAGGAAGTAACTATTTTAACAATGTATTTATTGATACAAAACATTGTTTTCACGAAGTTTGACTAGCAAATGTGACTTTTAAACAAGCCTCTGGGCAAGGTACATGGAGTTATTTACTGTGTGGAGGACATGGTCAGACAAAGCTGTCAAGAGACAACATTTAAAAGTCAGTTTTTAAAGTAAATAGTTAAAAAGACACAGTTCAGTCTTTCACATGTTAATACAGCTGCAAGTGTTTGTGTGCTATAAGCCATTTACGGAGTATCTCCTGCAGCAAGAAATCTCTTAGCCTCTTAGAGGAATCTCTGTGTCAGGGGTCCCTGCTCAAGGGAAGTTCCTGGCAACCAGTTGTCATTCAGAAAAGCTTAAAGGGTTCTTGGGCTGCCCACTATTTATGGAGGCAAGATGATTGACTTATAGGTTTTGTATGTAGCTTCGACTATCTTGAGATTATTTCCCTTGGCTATTGTACTGTTACCTGTTTCCTCTGGATCCATTTTGAGCCAGGACGCCATCAGCACACCTATAGGCATGTTATTGCATTGTTAGCTCAGAAGCAGAGTAAGGAGATAAGGATGGTGTTGAAGATGGATGCAGCACACCATCACAATTCTCCACCACAGTTTTGCTCTAGTCAGTTTGCATTTTTTCAAAGTGTAGATTATATAAACTTAAGGAAAATATGTGGGGTTTGTTTTTAGCAGAAATTAATCATGACTGTCTAGTCAAGTTCCTTTCTGATAATGTGAGGTGGATGAATGCTTGTTTCAGGTGCATGGGTGGTGGAGACAAGGCCAATGGAAAGATTCTACCAGGAAAATTTTGACATTATTCTGTGCTTGGGTCACTCTGCCCTTTTATTTTGGAAAGTAGTATTGTGTACAGAAGAATCTTGCTGCATTTAGTCTTGGAAATACTTCTACAGATAGTTTGATGTTGATTATAGTGTGCTCATAGACTCTAGCAGACATTAGAGGGTGAGGAATGAGCAGAAAACATGGAGAACCAAGAAAGTGAAATGTAATGACAAATCATCTCACAAACTCATGGGCACACTGTATAAAAAGTGGAATAGATGCTCAGCAGCCACGAGAGGAGTAGATGAAGCTAAGTGGGGTGGGAAAACAGTGAAAAGAAATGTGCTACTTCAAACCGTACGTTTCCTGCTTGACTAGATTTGTTTAGTGAGCAGGGGATTCATATGGTTTCACAGGCCCACTTAAAATGCTGGCTGGGAAAAGGAACATGTATATCTCCTGCCTAGACTTGTAGAGGTCAACACTGGGTGTTATTTGCTATGCAGTAGTGTGGGGGAAGGACTTAAGTGAGAACTTTGTCGGTTGCAGAAATAGCATTCAGATTACCTAAATGCAGAAGAGGAGGAAATACCCAATTCTGGGCCACGTTCAGCCTGGATGACAGTTGTGCATTGGGTTGGTTGGTTTGGGAGTATGTGGCTGTTGCTGGTCTGAACACTGGTAGTGTAGAAACGTTGGGAGAGTTGCACACACAAGTGGTGAAATCAGTGAGGAGCTCAGAATTATTTAACTTGATTATTTAACTCAAGGCTGAGTACTGGAGTTGTTAGTAGACTGAAGTTACTGTGGTGTTCCTTTTGGTAAGAGGTTCTTGCTGATGTTTATTGAGTTGGTAACATGAGTAAATAAACTTGTCTGTCACGTGGAACATTGGTACATGAGATTGTTAAGGTACAAATTGTTACAGTCTGTGGATTTAGGTTGAAGAGTCATAATCAGTGTGTACTGTTTTAGGAAATGTTCCCTCTGGGAGCAAGTCTCAGAGGGAAGATAAAAATTTATTAATGGTAGTACAAGCAGGGAAGGGTCTTCTGCTCGAATCCCTCTCTGTTACTAGGAGGTAAGTAGACTAGCTTTGATCTCTGGCCAGACAAGGCCTTCATACAAACTGGTATCCTGGTAGAACTGTAGGTGTGTCTTCAGTGCTCCAATTATTCCGTTCATCTGGAGAAGACAGTGTGTTAGATGTTATGGGTATTTACATTAGTATTGTGGAGGCTACTTGATGCTCTCACTAGGAATGAAACCTCTCACTAATGCTGAAACCCTTCTTTAGCCCCAGGTGGTACACTGGCAGATGACATGACACGTACAAACGTCTGTGTATTTGCAGCACAAGAAGACCTAGAAACCATGCAAGCGTTTGCTCAGGTCAGTTCTGAAATGAGTATAATTTCATTTCATTTTTGATCATTAAAGAAATTAAATGTTTGTGTAGTTGAAGTTTGGATTAAAATAATACCTGGCTTAGAAAAACTGACTAGAAGAGGTAGAGTAGCACTGTTCTAATGTGAAAGTGCTTTAAAGGTTCCAGACAATGTTTATCAAATTTTTCTAAAAAAACAAAATAAAAATCTAATTGATAGTTCAGAAAGAGAAATAACAGAATCTGGTTGTTTGGTTTTTTTTCCCCTAGGTTTTTAACAAGCTAATCAGGCGTTACAAGTATCTGGAGAAAGGCTTTGAAGATGAAGTCAAAAAGGTATGCAGTAGGTCTTCATCGGCAGACAGATCCTTATCATTCTGCTCATTTATGACTATACAGAAGTTATGTTATACCATGGGTTAGAAGACTTCTAAGTTGCTAATAGAAGAACAGCAGGCTTGTATGGCTAGTGTGGAAGATTCTCAGTGCGCTAGTGGTTCTGCTAGTTGAATAACCTGGTTGAAATGTATATCACACAGTTAGTAGCCAAGCCTCAATGAGAGATGGAAGTTTTATGGCAGCTCTTCATACTTCTCTTGCAGTTGCTGCTGTTCTTGAAAGGGTTCTCAGAGTCTGAGCGAAACAAACTGGCCATGTTGACAGGCATTCTGCTAGCCAATGGGACGCTGAATGCATCAATTCTCAACAGTCTTTACAATGAAAACCTGGTTAAAGAAGGTGAGTGGTGCCCAGCTTCTTTTTGGAAAGATGGTGGGGGGGTAGAACCTTGACTAGTAGGTAGAAATGGTGATGACAGTACACCCTGTCTGCTTGTTAGCTTCATCTGGCAGTAGAGGTACCGCAGGTTCAGCAAAAGCAAATGTGCTGCCTCGCAACCTGGGAAGTCTTGGTAAGACTTCAGAAAACTAGACTTACCTGAAAGCTTGTGGGTAGGACTTAGGGCATGATGCTGGGGCTGCCACTGCAAGTGCTGCTTAGCCAGACAGTACTCTGTTTTGGAGAGGGACCTTTCAGGATGCAGGTGATCATGTCTTGTGGCTCTTAAATTGCAGCAAGGAGTTAACTGCAGGGAATCCTTTTGTGGTGCTGAGTATAAGTCCCACCATGCCTGAAGCTGTAGTATCTTGAGGCAAAGATGCTGCTGACTGTGCTGGGGCTGATTATAAGAAGGGCTCTGATAAACCAGCTGCTCTGTACTCTCAGGCCTTAACAATCCCCTTTGTTTTGGATTTCAACAGTTATTGTAATTACTCCAATCCCACAGGTGTTTCTGCAGCTTTTGCAGTGAAGCTCTTCAAATCTTGGATAAATGAGAAAGATATTAATGCAGTGGCTGTCAGTCTTCGTAAAGTAAACATGGATAACAGGCTGATGGTGAGTATCTGCAGTGACATATTTACTCCTTAAGTCAGTTTAGTAAATAGCATCTACCAGCAGAGTAGTCTTATTTTTAAGACTTGTTGTAACCTTTGTTTTAAGGAACTCTTCCCAGCCAACAAACAAAGTGTGGAACACTTCTCTAAGTACTTCACTGAAGCAGGACTGAAAGAACTTTCCGAATATGTGCGGAACCAGCAAAGCATTGGAGCTCGGAAGGAGTTGCAGAAAGAACTTCAGGAGCAGATGTCACGGGGAGATCCGTTCAAGGATGTAAGTATTTTGTGGAGGTGCTTTTTGTTTCACTTTTCTGTAGGAATGGAGTTCGAAGTATCTGAAATACAGTGGCATTTGATAATGATCTGAAGAAAAAGCCTCATGAAATACTGAATTTAAAACAGATAACTCTTGCTGAGAATTAAAATTTTAGGACCTGGGTGTTTTTGAATTGGCTTAATTTGGTATTTCTTTAATATCCTAAATCCCCTTGTGTGATCAAGGGGGATGGTGGTTGGTCTGAAGGCTTCTTCTAGCTTACCTTTAGAATCTAAGTTTTAATTTAGCTTAGTGTCATGTGCATTGACTCTTTTATTCCAACTGGCAGATAATCTTGTATGTGAAGGAGGAGATGAAGAAAAACAACATCTCAGAACAGACTGTGGTGGCCATAATCTGGTCGAGTGTGATGAGCACAGTGGAATGGAACAAAAAGGAGGAGCTGGTAGCAGAGCAAGCCATTAAGCACTTGAAGGTATTTTTCTGCTTATTGGATAGGGCTTGGGCTTGCCTCTGCAGTTCCCTTATAAAGGAGTTAAAACCTACAGTGCCCCTAAATAGGCATGGAATTCCTCTCAGAGCTGGTGTTACAACCTGGGTTTCTGAGGCAAAAGCAGTGTGACTGCTGCAGCAGTGTCAGGTGGGTGGGGGTGCAAATGGAAAAGGTGAGAAACCAGCCTGGTCAGGCTCTTAAGTGTGCTCATCTGTTGTGCAACAGCAATACAGCCCTCTACTCGCTGCCTTCACTACCCAAGGTCAGTCAGAGCTGACTCTTCTATTGAAGATTCAAGAGTATTGTTATGACAACATTCACTTCATGAAGGCCTTCCAGAAGATAGTGGTGCTCTTCTATAAAGGTAATGTGTGGGTTTGTGCTCTTGAGGGTTTGTGGAGGTTTATAGGGGGTTGTTTGGGTTTCTTAAAGCTTGTATCTGCAGAATACTTAAGCTCTGGTTAAGACCTTTAAAGAAAATGAGTACTGCAACATTGAGCTTTGTGAGCTTGAGAATTTTTCATGTCGTGTTTACAAAGATGGAGCAGTAAAATGCAAAGGGCACAGCTGTCCTTGGCACACAGACAATACTTCTCTAGACAAGGAGGCTGCCTGCCCACTAGTTTTATAGAGTTGTGGTAGATTAAATTTGATTTTAAGACTCTTAGGTCCTTTTATGTTAAAGGTCTCTTCCTATCAAAATTACTATGTGACTTGTGTGTATCTTCAAGATCATAAAGTCCAACTTAACCCAGTGCTGCTACGGTTGTTTTTAGTTCAATCTGAACGCTGAATAAACAGAGATTGAGATGACCAAGGTGTTCTGGGTGTTACAGACTCTGAAATGGCTGTTAAGAGGTGCTACTGAACAATACACTGCTCCTGCAAAGACACAAACCCCGAAGTTTCTTTATGCTTTCAATCTGAATATTGTATTTCTAAAATGAGAAAATAGCAAGTATTCAATGTATTGGGTATGTATACTTGGGCCTTTGCTATCAGCTGAAGCCTTCCTTAGTGTGGCATCTCAGCTAGCAATGAAGTACTCAAGATTTAACTGGGAGTGAAAATGAACTCCTAAGTGCAGTGCTTGTTAACCCCGGCAACCAGTCTCGATTGTATGGGGCCAGAATTTCAGACCAGGAGGCATTGCTAGGGTGGCTGTGTCCAGCTGTGCCAAGAGAAGCAGTAACATGCCATGGTGGATCTAGAGGAGGAATCAAAGGCTGCCTGTCAGAGGTCCTTGAAAGCGGGGATTTCCTGATCTTACTGCTCTTGCGTATCTTACAGCTGAAGTTCTGAGTGAAGAACCCATTCTGAAATGGTACAAGGATGCGCATCTTGCGAAAGGGAAGAGTGTCTTTCTGGAGCAAATGAAGAAGTTTGTTGAATGGCTCAAGAATGCTGAAGAAGGTAACCAGCAGTTTGGCTCCCAAGTTGAGCCAGTTCATTTTGGGAACATTAATGCAATAGCACTTTGTTTTAGGGGTGGGGGTAGAGTGTTCAGGTGCCCTCTCAGGTGAGGTGTAACCCTGGTAGTGGTTGGAAGTGCTGGTCCCTGCACTGCTTTAGGTTGCAGAGCAGTAATTGAAACACGGGGACTGGAGGGGGAAGGGTGTTGCGTCTGGCAGCCTGTTCATGAGGTCTCTCTGTTCCAGAGTCAGAGTCTGAAGCTGAAGAGGGTGACTGACCTGTGAAATTTTGTCCGCAGTAAAGCAAACGGCTGTAGATAAGTGTCATGTCTCGTGTCCTTCTGATTCTTGCATCCTACCTCCCTATATCAAGCATGATATAAGGGCTCTCATGCAATTTTTTTAACTGTTTTCTGTAGTTACTGAAATACTGGATTTAGTCTTTAAAACCATCTTTTAAGTACCTTACTGGAGCGATTATAGATTTGAGTCTTAACCTGCATTTGTCCTTTTCAGTTATATTCTACCTCCTGTATTTTCTACTGTAATAATGTAATTTAAGGCCTTCTACAATGAAATCCATTCTGCCCCCCTGGGTTTTATATCTATATTTGTTTTGACATGATACAGTGAATGAAACTTACAGCAGTTCAGTTTGCAAATTAAACTGTAAAAGCCTCCAAAGTGAAGAGGCTTGTGTGATAACTTAGTGTGACCCTTCAGTCCATACCATTACCCAGATCACCCTGTTCACGGGTGGCCATCCACCTCCTCAAGGACTTTGTCATCTTCACTACATTTACAGCGTGAGGCAATCCGCTGTCCTAGCTGCCCCACCCCTGGAAGCCCAGTGAGCTACTAGCAACAGGAGGAAGTCTCTACATTGGGAATTGAAGAGTGGCATCTCTGAGTCTGCTGTCTGATACTGCTTGTGTTCTATATTTCTGAGGGGCCAAGCATCAGAGGTGGGTGGGATGTGGGTCCTGCCCCTTTTGCCTTCATGGACATACAGGCAGTTTCTCCATAGTACTGTCCAGCAGCTTCCTGGAGCCCTGGCCTGTGCCAGCTCTGCAGAACGGGAAGAAAACCACAACCAGGTCTCACTGGTAACTTAAATGAGTTTTATGCCTACAGCTGGATTCAACTTGAGTATCCAGAAAGCTGTAACATAGAAGAACTGTTTGCAGTAGTTGGTCAATGTTTCTTGCACTTCGGTGGCATGGTGCCTGTGTCAGCCTGCTCTGCTTTAAGAGACAGGGACCTTTTCTTGTGCAGGTAAAAGAAGAAAGGATGTCTCAGAGCTTCTTCCAGAGTGATGCGCTTATCTGGGTCATACTCCAGCATCTTTTCAATGAGGTCAAAGAGGTTCTCGTGATCTGAATCATGAATGCCTATATGAAGAAAACAACAAAACATGGGTTTTTTTTTAGTCTGTTTGCAGTTGAAGCTCTGTTCCCTAGAAGCATTTTCCCAGTCAACTTACCTTGAGTAGCTTACAGTGCCTTGAGACAGAGCTGCCAGCAGAACTGCACTTATCCCAGTTGAGCTGGTCATGGCAAAAGTATTTGCATTTCCTGAAACACATGAACCATGTGTTTGCTATGCAGCAGTTTGTGTTTTCTCCCTCTGCTACAAGTTTGATGAGCATGTCTGTTCACAGCTTGGGACCTGGTTTGGGAATAATGCACCAGAGCAGCCAGCAAAAGGATCAATCTAGGAAAGCTTTTTCAACATTTGCAACTAAATCAGCTCTAAAAATGCTTACAGTCCAAGTATGAAAAACAGAATTACCTGGATTTCTGTATCATGTACATCTGTTCCATCATGGCCAGGTGTTCCTTGTTGTGGTGGGTCTGGAAAGAAATAGAGGGATATGTTTCATTTCTTAAGAGGAAGTTACCAAAGCCACACACTAACTTCTGCCTGTACTGTGCAACCAATGTTCAGTTTCAGGTCAGAGAAAAAACGAGAGACTCTAGTGTCATCTGTCTCCTGAATTAATTTCAGGCTTTTCCCCCACCCTTGCCTTTTTGGTTTTTCTTACGTTTCTGCAAACTGCCACGATGACAAGAGTTCAGTTGGAGCAGTATCTGCAGATGGTGATAGATGAAGCTGTATCTGTTATTCGTGTGGCCTATCAAATACAAACATTTTAACTTCTTGTCATGCTGCTGCCACTACCTTTACTTCAAAGCAGCCTGTAAAACTCTTCGCTGAGGCAGTTGTTTCTGCCTCCATCTACTGTCCTCTTCCCCTTGGCATTACAGAGAAGTGATGCTTGTCTCTTGCACAGCCCTTAGTCGCTGCCTCTTTGTACCATTTAAGCTGAGCATTATACTTGCATCATTCTGATGTCTGTAGTTACCTACTGGAAATAAGTGTGACTCCAAGGTAATATACTCCATGAGGATACATCCTATGCTCCAAACATCACATGGCCGAGACCACCCTAGTGCTGTAAGAAGATTCAGAAAGTCCATGGTTATACCAGACTAAACATTTCAACAGAGCCCAAATACATCAAACAATCCAAGGAGTGGGTCCTCAGCATGCAAGGAATCTTGAAGACAAGAGGAGTTACAGAGTTCTACTGACCTAGGATAACTTCAGGAGCCCTGTACAGTCTTGTTGACACCAGAGTGCTGTGGTATTTGTCATTGTAGGTTGCACTCCCAAAATCCACAATTCTGACGTTTGGGTTCTTGAGTGTGCGTTCCTCACATTTCTTGGAAGAAATGTGGTAGGATGAAAGTGAACAAGCGCACTGAGATGGTGGTTGAGGAAGAACTAGGGAAGAAGACACCAACGTACCAGTTTGGAGTTACACTCTTGCACAGAGTCAGAGGTCACAAATACAGTATTTTCTGGTTTCAGGTCTGTGTGCGTCAACTTGTTCAAATACAAAATTGCAAGATAAAAAAATAGTTGGCAAATTCTGTGAAGAAAATGCAGGAGAGAAAGCAAACCAGAAGCACACTTACAGTTGACGGATTTGCAGATGCGATATGCCATGTGTCTGATATGGTCCAGCCTAAGTGGTAGGAAACCATTCTCTTTGATGAAGTCGTAGATGCTGAGCCCCAGGAGCTCAAAAACAATGCAGATGTAGCCGTGGCACTCAAACCAGTCCAACATCTTGACACAGTAACTGCAAAAGCAAGATGACAGGTATTGTGTAATGATGCATAAGTCAAGTGTCACAGAAACCTTTAAGCCTAAAGAAAGCACAGGGACCTTTGCACACTTACTAGGTATTGCTAGGATCCAATGCATTCAGGTGTTCCAGTACTTGGATTTCCGTGTAAGCTGCTTTTAAGTCCCTAGCAACAGTTTTTATTATTTTCTCATCTACGTGCCTGTCCTCTCTACAAAGACAGATTTTACCAGTTTTCTAATAGCAGTCAGCCAGTAACACCAGTGACAGTTAAATACATATTATTCTGACTGAAACACTTACGCTTTGTGATCAGTGCATTCCACCACTTTTCCAAAAGTGCCTTCACCCAAAGTACAAAAGATCTTATCTACAAAGAGAAGAATTCTCAGTCCCAGAAATTGTGAGGTTATTCAGCTACTCTCAAAACAAGGGAAAATCCAAAAGACTAAAGATTACTAGCCCTGACATTATTCTAGGCTGTGCTGCTTTAAACTGTAAATGTCCAGTTAGAGAGATACCATGGGACAACTCTCATCAGGGAACATTTACAGGGACCTCACTTTACCAGGTTCATTAATTTCATTCACTGCATTTGGGTGGGGAGGGAAAAAAAGACATTAAAATTCTACAGAAAAAGAGGAACAATCCCACCCCCAAACAAAAAAGACACAAAGAAAAGACCCAGAAAGCCCCCAATGCCTTATGCTAAAAGAGCTTATTCTATCTGAAAAGTTAAAAATATCTGTGAAAAATTTTCTATACATCTTGCACTTAGTACAGCTCTGCTCTGACAGATCAGGTGACCTTTCTTATCTTCCTCTAAACTCCTGGATCTTTTCCTTGGATGACTCTTCTGGAATGGCATCAACATCCAGCCCATTAATAAACCCAAGTGAATTCAGGTCAGAATACAAATTCAGCAGGGAGATATTTAGGCATTCAGATACAGGCCAGGCCACAAACAGTTGGCAGGAACAATTTTAGTTTCAGTCCCCAGAAATTCACAGGGCACATAGTTTATGTTATAGGAAAAAAAACTGGCAAGGAACAGGCTTGCAGATGAGATAAAGTGGCAAGGCAATTAAAAAAACCCAACCCCATAATTGTGTTTCTTTCAACAGACTGGGTCACTAGGTCTTACTTTAGGACTTGGGTGCCCATGTTTTGTTAATACTCTTGTGGCCAAATTAAAATACCCATCTTAAGTTATCAAGATTATCAAATATTCAGACCAGCAATTTAATTTTTTTTTAATCACAAATAGCATATGCATTTATGTTAGGCTGTCCCAGATTAAGATCTCAACTCTAAAAAAGCTGATATAAGATCAGAAAAACCGCCCTGCTAGCGGGCAGACATCACGTATAACTTAGTCTACAGATTTTTCAGCAATCCTTAAAACATCTTACTGAATAAATTTTTAACATAAAAACATCTGACATTGTCTCCTTACTGAAAAACAAGTTTAGAATTTAGCTTGTGATTGCACTTTTGCATAGGGCTGAAATACCTGTCACCAGGATAACTTCCAAGGCACAAAAGGGATGCCTGTATTTCAAGTGCTCCAACAGATGGTTACAGTTCATTGATCTGCTCAAATACATCCAACAGAGAAAGAGCAGGTCGGCGTTCTGTGCTATCACAAGCATTCCTACAGCTGCATGTTTTCACTGAAAGAAATGAAACCTAGCAAAAATAACTATCTACTTGTATTAGCTACGGCAATAAACTACTAATAATAGAATTCCTCAAACCCCACATGCAATTACTAGAGTTGAGAATCTATCTTCTTCAAATAAAATACTTCTGTTAAAATTGATCACACTACCTCTGCACGGTCAGTAGTGTGATGTGTCTTGTATTTCCTTTTGTAACTATTTGTCTCACTAAGACACGATGATTTGCTACTCTGATGCCCAGTATCCCATCCTTCATTGTTCTTGGTTCTGTAGTCTTCAACATAGTGTTGCTCAGGATGTCTCATGAGTTAGAGATATGGATTCTGAACAGCTGCTACAAACAAAGGACACATAAAAATGTAATTAATAGAATTCCAGTACCCCTATAAACAAGACAGCTTTTCACTTTTTTTCAGCTCTAAGACATTTCTCTTGAAATACCTCCAACTAAACAATAAATCTTGTCAGGTCATCTGGTTCTGTAATCAGACTGTCTCAAAACATAGGCTTCCTGGTATCAGAAGTCGAAAATCTACCTACCTGTGAGGAATTTCAGCAGAAGGATCACTTTTGAAGCACTTGCTCTCTGGGGCACCACTTGGTGAGCTCCTCTTATTAGCAGTCTCACGTCTTCTGTGATCTGCACCTTCTTTTGCATCCAGGTCAGGATAGCTTGTTTGCCTGAATGGCTTCATCTGGAACAAAGACATTTTGCACGCACAAACAGTTCATTTGCAAAGCCGTTAATTACCAGGTTAAGTTCCGTAACTAACATCTATTTCATTTTACTGCGCTCCAAGAGCTTTATCAAATTCACTGTTCTTTACAGGGGCACATCGAACAATGACTTACTTCTTACACAGACTTCAACTCGTACATTGCGGCTTAAGACCCTAAACCCCAAGATGCTCGTTGGTCTTGCAAAGCTGCTCAGGTACCAGGTGGTGCATGTGCCAGGAAAAGGGAAAACTCCCAACGATACCGCAAAACGACACAGATCTCGTTCAGGGCATTTTTAAAGGACTTAAGCGAACTTGTCACAAACTTGTACCATGCTTCTTGACTCCCAGACAATTCCTAACGCTAGGTCATTATGATAATAAACCTCGGGTTACCTCACAGCGTTACAGCTCCAAGGAAAGACACATAAAACACTACTCATATTTTATTTCGGTTACCAATCGCACACCGCTCCGAGCTCACGGCTGCGTGATATCTCCGGGCTCAGTAGCAACGCGGCTTCCCTACCAAGAAAAGGCACCAAGACTCCCCTTAACACCCTCCGCACCTCGCCCCGGGCCGAGGGTCTGCGTTCCACCAAACCCCGCTCCGAGCAGAACCCCCTGAGGAGACTGAAGCCATTTTCTGCCGGCAAGGGAAAGGCACTGGCACAGAACATGGCGACCGCACAGAGGCGGCCGCTTACCTGCGCCCAGGATAGACGGTCCGCCCGCTCCGGCACGTACAAGACAAGACCAGGCACCAGGCGCCCTCCTCCCCGGCACCTCAGCATTGCCCTTCCCTCCGTCCCGGCCCTGCCCAAGGCGGCCCTTGAGCTTCCTGCGCTCGGTGGCAACACGACCGCAACGATTCCTTACCTCTCCGTCCTCGTAGGGCGGCCGCCACCGCTCTCTCGCTGCGTTCAGGGCTCGCCACGGTGCGCTGCCGCGGCTGCGCTCAAAGACTCGTCTGAGCTCGCCGACTGGCCAGCTACTTCTCCGTCCACGCTCCGACACGAAATGGTATTACAAAGAGCCACGCGCAGCGTCCACAAACAAGGGGCGGAGCCACAGAACTCGCTGCGTCCCCACCGCTTGGCCGAACTTCAGGGGGTTCTAAGGATAACTGTGCCATTCGTCTGGTCACCCGTGTCCCGGAATCAGCTGCCGTTGGGAGTGGGCGCGGAGGGGACACGGCCGTCCTCTCACCCCACTCCACAACAGGAGCAGCAGTCACAGTGTTTCATAGAAACAAGCAGATCAGTCTTCTAAGCCCATGGAATTTACAAATCTACCAACCAAAAACCCCACAAAAGCTGAACCCACAGAACTAACCCTTGTTTCCCCTGCTGTTCCTTAACGCCACATGCAGGGTAGCTGAGGCCGCTGCTCTGGCCACACCATGCCTTGCTGCAGCTCTTCTGCCACTACTTCTCACACAGAGGAACTGTGGAGACCGTCCATCAGCCATCTCTCCCTCAGTCACCTCAGCAGAGCTAGACAGGCGGCTATCTGAAGGCCATCATAAGAAAATACCTCATGTGCAATCTCATCTATAGGAACTGAAACACTACACTGTCCTGAAACACTACAACCTGTACACATCAGTTCCTAAAGGGCAATAGGTTACTTTTTTTTGTGGGAAGTACTAAACCTTTTGAAATATCTCCACCCTTAATAAACCACCCCCCCCAATTTTTGTATTTTTCTTTAATGTGATTTTCCACACTGCCCCTTTAATGAACTTACAACACATGCACCTCACGCACTCATTGCTGCATTATGTATGGACAGGAACCATTTTATTTTTGCCCACTGCTCTCCAGCTTAGACCAAGTACTTAGACCATTGTCTTGCTGGGACAAGACACACTTGTAACACCACCTTTACTTATCACTTTCCTAATGCCAGCAAGGGTCAGAGACAATCTAGAATACACTGTGGCCATCACAGTCACGGTGCCAGACCTCTGAGTTAACGTCTGTATTTTAGTTTGTACAGGTATAATTCTTTTGACTGAACTCACCTCGTGGCTGCAGTGTCTGTGCTAAAGGCCCAGACCAAGGAATTAGACCGAGGGAGGGCTTTATAAGGCACAATCCAACAAGAAGCACAGTACTGTCTGCCAATGTTTTTGCTATTTGAAGGATCATACATCTCAAAAATTACTCAACAGCTGGTTGTATGCCAGAACTAAATCACTCCCATGCTGCCACAGGGCAATGCAAGTGCACACAAAATCACACATTTATGCAGCTGCGCTGTGTCACTCTGTCTTGCTTTCTCATCAACAAGAAGACAGAATCAACCCCATCGTTATTTTTTCTTTTGTACCAGGTTGTCAGGGAGAACCTGGGAGAGGTTCAGAGGCATAAACACAAAAATAGGCGGTTTTTAAAAGGTTGGACGTAATCCTGTCCCATAAGATCATTCTCCTTTCAGTACAGAGCTTTGGATTTAAAAAAAATAATCTACCTCTAATGTGCCCTCCACAGAACAAATACCTTGGTGTCCTTGGATTTTACATAGTCTGTACAACAGCCTCACTTTGTACAGGTAAAGACCCAATGTTGTTTCCAGTTCAGTGCCAAATGTCGGCATGTGCAATTTTAAAACTATTGGTTCATTTGCACTGTACAAAAATACCCAGTATGCATGGCAGTAGTGTCAGTCAGACATGCAGCTCCTTGCTGTAACAACTGGTTACACAGAAGAGCCAGAAAAGAGCACAGAGCAAAGTAATGAGGATTACAAGGCACATCCATCGCGTTGCTAAGTGATGCTGATTGAATCTGAAGAGGATCAGAGGAAGTCCAGAATGGCAGGAGCTGGATGCAGGAACTGTGGGCACTCTGCTGGCTGGGTTTCAGCACAGCTGGAACTAGGAAAACAGCCTCTCACTTCTGCATATTATAGAATCAGACAGTGAAACTATGTGGAAATGAGTTGATTCCTTCGCTGATTTATGGAAACAAGCTGATGACAAAAAAAGCATTTTAAAAATGTACAAGCAAGAGTACAGCAACATTATGCTTTTCCCAGTATGTCCTAGGTAAAGAACTGCTTTTCTCCCTCGAGTCAGTTTATTTTATGCTTACTATACTGACCGAAGCATAGGATCACTACACACACACACATGCACACACTTCGTTTTTCCTCTCACCTAGCCAATATTCTGATATTTCTATTCTTGTAGACTTTCTTAGTCAACATTTAGTCTTAAGACCAAACAACAGGTCTTTCTTATTTATTCAGCATCATCTCAGCATCTTGACCACAGTATCTTTTATTATTTGGGGTGTATCAGAATATTTTTTATTAGAAGTCTGACCACTGTTTGTTTACCCCCTACTATTTATGCAATACAGTGACAAAAACCAAGTCACTGTAATTCACTAGCTTAGATCAACAGCGACATAAAGATAGAAACACTTACTCTTCCATGCCACAAGCACTCTGCCAGATCCAGAGGATTTGCTTTGGATCAGGGAAGCCGAAGAAGTTACCATTCCAACACAGCAGTACAAGAGCAAGCACTCCTGTAAACATAGTCTGTAATCCTCTAAGAGAAAAGGGTTCATCAGTCTACAACATTGCTCTTAGCTAGAGGGGGAAAATGCATCTCTTTTTCTAAAAACTAATAAAAAGGGTTAGAATTTACAGGAGAATGTTGCAGAAAACTGCTCGCATGAAACTTAGCAAAGCATTTCAACGTAGTATCACTAAAGAAAGGTAAATCAGAAAACGAAGATTTAAAGATTTTTTTTTTTTTTTCAAAAGTCTCATCTTATTTACAAGTATAAAAAGCAATATGTAAAAAGCAAAGTCCTGGAAGACTTTGGAAGTACTGGCCTTTAAAGCACAAGACTCATCTGTGAAAACTGACACCAACACAGCTCCTGAAACTGTTGTATTCCCTGTGCAAAGGCACGACCCAGCTCAAGTAACCCTTGTTAATGACACTTTGACTCCCACATACCAGCAGTCAATCTGACTGGTCTTTCAAGAATGCATCATGGCACTCTGTGGCTATAGAGCAAAGGGGTTGGCATGAATTGTAATATCTTTAATGTGGACATCATTTAGAGGTCGGTAGGTTTTCTCATTTACAGGCAGCTTCTCTAACTCATCCAGGGTCTCCATGCCATCAATAACTCTGGAAGAAAAGCAGAGGCACAATAAATCACCCTCTAATAATGATCAAGTTTCACAAGATTATCTTCAAGCACTTCACAATAAGTATTATGGGCATGAACTCTGAAAGTAAATTATACAAACCAGAGAGTTAAAACACTATGTATCACTTCTTTTGGAAGGACATACTAACCATCTATGATGGATTCTGATAAAAAGTACGAATAATTTCCACTGACCTGACAGTACCCTATTTTGTGCCAGCCACAGCTGTATAAGGACCCTGGCTACACTTCCAATACTTCATAGTATTGGTCATAGGTTCAAGTAGCAACAAGATGCCAGCCATACCAAACTTCACTGGGAATTATTGAAAGTATATGGCTGAAAACATTGAATTCCAAGTGACAGGTTACCATTTCTAACCTTCTGAGACAAAGATGAGGTCAGACAGTCTCATCAATAACTGTGTAAATCTAATGGCACTAATATATGTTTGAGGCTTTTGGATCTCCTGTTCAGGCAGAAGTGGACTGTTTCAATAAGCCTCTTTTTTTTTTAAATAACTAGCTCTTGTAAACCTTTTGACAATTTACAACCTAGTAATGGATTGGGCAGAAACCACAACACAACTCTGAATCTAGGATGTTGGACTGTGGGCCAGCAGGGCCTGCAAATACTGTTCTGCTAATTATGCAACTGCCACAGAAAATCCTGCCATGTTCATGTGCCAGAGCATCTATTATTTTCTAAGAAAGATGTCTACAATACCTACTTTCAATCACATTTCTAAACAAACTCAGAAATTAAAGGAACCTAAATACTTAAATGTCTGCATGTAAGTGCAAGAAAACAGTACTTTCACATTTCAGTAGTATCCTTTGACTATGTAACTCCATCTTTTATTAATTGCCAAATTTTTCTCAGCAGATTCACTTGTACACTGGAGACTTTTAACAACAAATGAAAAAAGAGACCACGATTTTGAGATTGAAAAAGCTGTATCTAACTCAAAAAATAAATATATCCTTTTAAGCATATTGTTAGCAGTGTCTATTAACATGAGAACTTTTAGAAATAATAATGCATCTTAAACAGCCTCATCTGATTTTATAAACTGTCAGCTCCATAATCTCTACCTTACCAACAGGAAGTTCCACCTGAACAGCAGTCTGACCATGTCCATGCTCCATGCCCAGATCCAGACCCAAATAATTTTTAATTCTTACTTAGCCTTACAATCGTGCACCCAGCTGTGCTGGGTTTTGCTTAAAGTCAGGCTGCATCCTTTTGGGCAGGGATGAAAAGGTATGCTGGAATAACTAGCAGGGGAGAAAAAGGCAGAAAAGCTCCACTCTTGACCTAATTTTTAATGACTATTTCCACTTAGGTCCGTCCTACTAAGAAAAAGGAAGCATTTTGGAGACACTAATCCTGGTGACAAGGGCAAGAACAAGTATTGACACATACATATCCACTATTTTAAAGGGCTTCAAAAACAGAAACTTGTACATTTGAACTGCAGATGCCCCAGAATATTCAGACCCTTCACACACTATGTTAAGAGGCCACACAAGCAGGATCACTTACTTTCCAAAGACAGTATACTTCATGTCTAGGTGCGGTTGTTTGCCGTAAGTGATGAAGAACTGTGATCCATTGGTATTTGGACCATTGTTTGCCATTGAAACTACCCCACGGACACTGTGCTGAAAGACAGATAAAAACCTCAACATGATCACACATGTGTGAAGGCTGCACTTCAAAGTGCTCTGTAACTTAGTGCTGTGGTTTAAATTTGGCAGGTTTCTTAAACTGATGGATTGGGAAATTACTGTGGCAATTTGTGATATTCCAAGCTGAATTTGTGACTCTGAAGCAGGATGACTAGTTTGGAGCTTCTGGCTTCCTGTTTGCTGTGCAGAGTTTACTTCTTGTCTGCTCTTTGTTCAGAGAGAAGCACATGTCACTGGGCTGGACACAGCAACCATCTTGCCCTTGGAACATGATGAATGGAGAGAGTGTGAGTTTTGGAACCTCAGGTGTCTGCGTCAGTGAAGGAAAGGTTTCACCTGCAATACATTGTTGCTGAAGTGGAAGGAGTTTTCCCTATTTGCAGCCATCAGTACATAGGAAACGGAAGGCTGCCTTGGAGGCACATGAAACAGAGAACTGGCCCTTAAAGAACCCACAGGTGCTGAGGGACATAGGCAGAGATTGAACAGACACTATATATCCACAAGGAAAGGAACTACTGGAGGTTTCTTCCCTGAGAGAGTGGAGATAAGGTTATGTAATAATATGCTACTAATCTCTGCCTGTGTATCTTTTATGTTGTCTGAATTAAATGTGTCTTGTTGAGTTTCAAGCCAAGCTGCGGTTGTACCTGCAACTTTTGTAAGTGGTGTTGAACTCTCCTTGTTTGGCTTTTGTTTCAGCCCATTATCACATTAATTAAACTAACTGGTTAATCTCATCTCAAACCTCATCAACTAATCAATCAATAACACTCGGTACTCTGCCTCAATGCCATTATTAAGAAAACAACCTTCCTGCCAATATATCCCATCACAGTGCATAACTAGCTCCTCAAAATTGCTCCTTCAGTTTAAAATTATTTGCCTTCAGTGCACAAAAATACTGTTACAAACTCCTCCTATTTGTTTTCACAATGAAAACTCTCAAATCTAACTTGCCAAGTACAAGAACACCAATTCCTATTGTACTAATAATTTTTCTCTATCACAGGATCATACTTTGCTTTACAATTACAAGAGGTATTTAATACAGGACAATGTAATGACAACTGTTCTCCAATCTGTAAAGAAAATCCATATGAAAACATAACTGCATACTGACATCACAGAAATACCTTAAGGTATTCACTGAATTCATCTTCAAACTTCTTGCCCCAGATGCTGTTACCTCCTTTCCCAGTGCCTGGCAAAGAAGCATCACAAGAGATTATTGGATCTTCAAAGTTCAGCAAGGACCCTAGACAGCCTGTAATTCACTTGAGTCTGGGATTGGGTTCTTGTGTCTCGATACGGAGCAGATACACAACTCTACAGAAGACAGATAAAATAGCAAAGCAAAACACTGACATATCCCCAGATTACATTAGTACGAACGGGGCATGCAGTTCAATCAGATTTTCTCCCAGACAGTTGATGTCTGGGACATTTTCTGCTTTAGAGAAAGTGTAGCTTTTCAGGCAGAAACCAGAGCAGCAACTGCTCCCCCTGTTTAACAGCTGGTAAGACAGCAGTACTATCATGTTTCAGGAGATGGTTTAGTGTTTAGGAGTGGTTGGACTTGATACTGAAGGTCTTTTCCAACCCTGATGCTTCTATGTACTGGAAACAGCTGTTTTCAAACTGAAGTTTGTAGAATGCATGATTATTCAGTGCTACAGTAACAGCTGCTGTTCTGTAAGATCACCACAGAAAAGTAACTGCATCATAAAAACCTCTATCAACAGTATAATAATTCTTATTCTACTTGTATTTTATTTATGGTTTGGTTTTAATCGTAATATCTTTTTTATGTATGTCTATTTTAATGTATATTTTTCTATAGAGAGACCCAGACAGAATAATTTACCTAACGGATCCCCTGTCTGAACCATGAAGCCCTTTATATTCCGGTGAAATACGCAACCATTGTAGTAGTTACTAGCACACAGAGCCAGAAAGTTCTAAGGAAATAAAAGAAACCACGTTAACAAACAATTCAGAAATAGCATCCTTTTATGAAAATGACAGTATTTCCAAGAGCAGGACTAACCCTTTTGCTTCTCCTTTGCATTATGATCATCTGAATTCCAGAGTATTGCCACAAACAGTCATAAACAAATTATGGTTAATATGCTTCTTTGACATTGTCACAAAACAGTCTAAATAAAGCTGACAACAGAAGGTTGTCTGACTTGAGGACAAACAAGCCTGATACACACTCAGAAGTATCAATTCCATTAATCATATTTATTTTGTCACCATTAATTTAATGACAGCTTTGTTAGTTCAAAAAATTAACTATTTTGATTTAAGCTTAAAAGTATTGCAGAAAGGAAAACTTGAGACCTCTGATAAAGTGGGAGTGATTCCCACACATTTAAATTAAAACCAAATGTGTGCAAGTATAAGCAGGCCCAGGGAAATCTGGGAATTGCAGATTACGTGCCATATTTTTCCTTAAGGGCAAAAGATACTTTAAGAGATTCTGGAAAGAGAAACGGCCCTTAGCTAGGCTTTATCTGGTTAGAAACAGGCAGCAAAGCTCTAGTGGTACAACAGTGCATCAACTCCATGAGTGAACCAAGCACAGTAGGAGCTTAAACCGTTAGCATTTTGTTATGTGAAAGGACAAATTGCAAAAGCTACTTCACCTCCTCTACAGTTTTCTCTGTTTCAACAGGTTTGCTTCAACCCTAAGGAATTCTGCTCCTATTACTTACTTCGGAAGTCTTTGGTGTACGCTCACAGAACAGTTCAATTTTAATATCTCCCACATCAGTATGCAGTGTGACAGCCTGAACAAGTTGCAGAAAGTAATAGTTAAATCAGTAAGAAAGTATTAAGAGACTCAGGGTTATTTCCCAGTCCCAACCACCAAAAACATCAGCAAATTCCCACTGCATTTGCCTATATTTGAATATAGGCAAAGCTGTTGTCACAGACATTCCACATTCCCAGTGATATCACGGAAAGTGCTTGGTTTCATTCAGCTTCAGGACAAATCAAGCTTACCACGGTAATGCAAAGGCTGTGTTTCGTACTATTACACTCATTAACACATTAGTAATTTGCAAACTGAATCTCCTTGGACACTGAACTCCAAAGTTGAAGAATCCTTGTTAAATCTATTTTAGATGTGTCACATATACCTCACTGGTTTACTGCCAGAAAACAACTGATAGGTTACTTGCCCACAGCCTTTTAGGTAAAGCCAGAGATCATCTGCCTTCACAAACAATTAAATACTTAAGAATTTATCAATAACATCTATAAAATTTAAACTGCCTGTTAACCAGCAACCTAATAAAATACATCTCTGCAGGTCAATAATATCACAGTGGTCCCATGAAAAGTGCTAAGTTAAAAAACAATTATTGAGGGGCTATACTAGGTTTAAGGGTAGAGGAAAATTAACAAACAGGTACCACATCGATACTATTGATATTTCTCCAAGAGTACATATGTAGAAAAGACAGTTGCCTGCACTGTCCAGGAAGGTGCTATAAAAAGTCTATGCACACTTTAAGAAACAGAGAGTTTACTGTCTTATTTGCTAAACCTTTAAAAGACTGCAGGCATAGGTGACATACACTCAAGCCAGGCTATGTACTCGCAACATGAATGTTTCTGTGGTAAAATAAACCAAATTAGACTTCCAAATACCAACCAAAGGAGGATTAAAATCAAGGATCTTGTAACTGAAACTGTAATTACATTTTATTCTAAAGTAAATAGATTACTTTTCATTTCACAATATAAGTCTGAAATTGAAACCTAAAATCTCCACTACAAATTCTTCCTAGCGTCAGAACAAAATACATAAACCTTTGAGGCATGGAGCCGCTATTAACTTTTCCAGAGATGACCATTTCAAAAAGAGTAAGAAGATATTATAAGTGCTTTTTTCTCACCATGTCTGCTTATCAAAAAACCTGAGGTAATCAGTATGCAGCAATTTCCTGCAAAGAAAACATATGGTGTATGTTGTGGGCGTTTTTCCCCATCAATTCCAAAATCTTTCTGATCCCAAAACATGAGCGGTTACATGCTTGTATAGCAGTGTTACTGTGCTATTCGAGTGTCTGTGGACGCATGTTTCACATGCGCGAGAAAATCAAGTAAACATTTAGGCTGGAAACGGCCTTTAAGATCTTCCACTCCAACCATTAATGGGCCAAGCCCACCAGTAAACCATATCCCTAATCGTATAAAGAACTGGAAACTAGTAAAACAGACTGTCCAGGAAGAAGGGCGGGTAGGCAAAACCCGCGCTTTCCTAAGATATAAGTTCCTACTAAGCAGTCACGGCTCTTATGTACAAACGACAGAAATAAAGCACAAAAGCCTCATGCCTGCACCACCTAGCCACAACTCCTGATTCGGAGCTACCTTCTGGCCACAGCCGCCGCCCTCGGCCCCTGCCCGACCACTAAGAGCTCAGTGCTGTCGCTCCTTTCCCGCTCGACGTATTTTCCCCAGTAACACTCAGGGACTGGAGGGCTCCGCCCGCCGTCCTCATCACTCCTCTACAAAGGGCAATTCTGCGAGACAGTATCGCCCTGTCCCGGCTGCCACCTTGGCCCCTCCCCCCCCGCCTACCCCTCGCCAGGCCTCACCAAGGCCTCACACAAACCTACCGCGTCCAGACCCTAACGCAACCCGTGGAAGCGGCAGGAAGGGGCAGGGCCACCCCCCAGTAGAGCGGCGGAAGAGGCAGAGCTCGGCCTCACTGCCCAGGTTCCACAGCTGTGTGAAGCGGGTGGGGGAGCCAGCAGTGAACCGCCCGGCTCTGCCAGCCTGACCGCGCTAAGCAGTGCTGCTCCGGGCAGAGAACCACCGAGGCTACTCCTGTTTCCTTTTCTGGCCCCGCCGCAGGGCGCATGCTGCTGCCCGGCACACGGCTGCTCCGCGCTCTGGGCCACCTGCCCTCACGCTCCCTCATGAACCTTGCGGAGCTCGTTTCTGCCCTGAATGAATTCGCACCCCCCTCTCTGGCGGAGAGCTGGGACAATGTGGGGTTGCTAGTGGAACCGAGTCCTCCCCACACTGTGAGCACCCTTTTCCTCACTAACGACCTGACAGAGGAGGTGATGGAAGAGGCGGTACAGAAGAAGGCAGACCTGATCCTTTCTTACCACCCTCCTATCTTCGCGCCCCTCAAGCGAGTGACGTGGAAGACCTGGAAGGAACGGCTGGTAGTACGAGCCCTGGAACACAGGATTGGGATTTACTCTCCACACACAGCCTACGACGCCGTACCTCACGGAGTCAATAACTGGCTAGCAAAGGGACTCGGTGAGATTCTATTAAAAATAAACCAATTTACTTATAAATAAGTTAATCTGTTATGTGGGGACCTTCCATGATTTTCCTTTCTTCCAGTCTTTACAGGTATGACATAAGGAATTTTTTTTTCTCCCTCCATTATTTCTCTAAACATATTTTACCTTGTTGCAGAATACCAGACAAGAACACTAGAGCATGCTTCCAGATGCATGAATGTATTATTTGATGTAGCTGGAAGTGGTTGCAATGTTTAGACTGCAGACCTTAAACCATCACCTTTAATTGAGAAAAGTGCAAGATCTTACTTTTGCAAAGGACTTAAGATTCTTATCTATTTTTTTTTTAGCTGTACTCTGGCTCATCACTGAGCACAGATATGACATTTTCAGCCTGATTTACAAATCAGAAACTACTTTGGTTTTATACAATTAATAGGATAAAATGGTTGGTGTTGCAAATGACAAAAAATACAAATCCATCAGCTACTTAGCACTTAAAATAGCCTGTGCCTGGTGGAGACAACAGGGAAAGAAGCACTTAGTTCTGCTCAGAGAAAATAAATACAAGTGTTAAATTTGCATCTTCTTGTGGAGTCTTTATGTGCTAAATAAATCAGTATTGGAACACTTATTCAGATTTATAAAACAGCAATCTTGTACTGTTTCTCAGGTGTCTGTACTTCCATCCCACTGCATCCATCCACTGCAACAAGCTATCCAGCCAAGGGCACTCACCGGGTAGAATTCTGCACAAACACTGAGCATCTGGACACAGTGCTGTCCAAAATCAAAGAAATCCAGGAGATCTCCTGTCTTACTACTCTTCCTGCCAGGTATCTGCTTTCTTCCGTAACACTGTATTTTTTCTGTTGTTTCAAACAGTAATTTGCTGGAACTGTAAATTACCGTTGTAATTACTTTGTTCCTCTGTGCATTGCTGATTTTTTTCCACAACAGATCTACAAATTTAAGGAATAATCATCCTTTCTTATCAATATGTTACATTAAACAGTAACAGCAATACAGTGCAGGTAATTAGAGGTGGTAAGGAAGAGTAGTAACAGGAAATTTGGTGATTACACTTGAATTGAATTTCAACGTCTGTTTATTCTAAGGGAGTGGACTACACTAGGCCAGGTTACTACAGTGCCATGGCTTGGTTGGTTTGTTTTTTTTGCCTTTCTCTGGGTTAAAATAGCCACTGGGGTAGAATAACTTTGTTTTGTACTAATGTAATGCTGACATTTAGTTTCTTAGCAAGCATCAAGCATATTTTTTGTTAGGTTTGAAGGGGAGGAACAAACACGCATCAGCTTGAACTGCTCACAGAAAGCACTGTTGGAGGTGGTGGCATTACTGTCCCAGAACAGCCTTCTTTATCACAGGACTGAGATACTCTTACTACAAAAGGTAACAAAACTATGTGTTACTTCCATTGTAGGTGCTACTTGCATGAGCTCACTGTCCTAAACACTCAAATCCCTTGGTCAGCAGCATGACTGCTTACACCACTCCAACAGTGCTCAGCATTGAAACCATGCATGTTTCTCACAAAATGAAACTAACTGTGTGGCTTGTACTGTTAAACAAGTTCCAATAGCTAGTGTAGTTATGCATTGTTCTTGAGTGTTATGTACTATGTATTTTTTCAGGGGCTTTCCTGAAATACCAGCATTATCTTTGTATGCGATGGTAAGCAATGCAAACTTCTGAGATCAGCCTTCTCATATTCTTAATTTTTTTCAGCCTCTTCTTCCCCACACTGGAATGGGACGTCTCTGCACACTGAGTGAGCCAGTCTCCTTGTCAGAAATAATTGAGCGTATCAAAAGCCACCTAAAACTACCTCACATCCGCTTAGCCATAGGAATGGGCAAGACACTAGGTAAACAGGCCTGTCTGTAGAGCTACCATTAGAATGCGTGTTCCAGGAAGACAGAGTGTGAGTGTGGGCATAAGTGTGTGAAATACTGCTGCCTTGCATATGTTCAGTTCCAAGTAGCACTGTTCAAGACAAGTAACAGTATTTTAGAATGTACATGAGATTATTCTTGTGATTATGCCATCTGTATTATTAATTGGAAGCTCTCTATTGTTACTGAAGAAGGGACAGAATGAATATTAGACAGCCTTCTCATCATTTTCAAAATGACTAAGATTCTTTTTCTCAAAAGGTATCAGACACAAATGTATACTATTTCATTGTATACTCCCTTTCATGACTGAACATTAGATTCCTAAGTACCTTAAAACAGTAAGCAACTTTATGGTATCCTTATCAACAGTAATTACATGACAACACATTGTAAAACTTACCAAATTTGAAAATGTCTGTGTCACCTCTCCCCTTTCCCTTGTGAATGTAATATATATGGAGAAATTATATTTCCTGTCACTTGGATATAGCTGGTAGCTTGGAATCAACATTCACAGCAATCAGGCAAGACTTTTAGGGGCATAGAGCAGCTGGGTAAACTAATGATGGTGGAACATGAGAATCCTAGAAAGCAGCCTATTAAATGGTTCAGGAACCTACTCAAACACCTCACTAATTGAGAGCCTGCCTCCATGCTGTAGTTTTAAGAAAACTGTCCTACCCCTTGAAGGAAAAAAAAAATCTACGCATCAACTTGGAACACAGAGGATTTTGCTGTGTTATCAGAGCTGTTATACACACATGACTCTTCTAAACTGTCAGGTATATCTTGTCCTCCACAAATTTACACAAACCCTAGAATCAAGGTAGTCATAATAAATGACAGCAATACTGACATGAGGGCTGAACGGAGGGAAAGAAGTCTTAACTGTGGTACCTTGTATCTTGCAGAATCGCCAGTGAGGAAAGCTGCTCTGTGTGCTGGTTCTGGGAGCAGTGTCCTGAAGGGAATGGAAGCTGACCTCTATCTCACAGGTAAAACACTATGTTGCTGTTTCATTACCTTAATATAATAGTCGCCAGGAAAAACACAAAAAAAGGTTAAAAGACTCGACTGACTGTTGAAAGATGTGGCCAACAAGAATTACATGTTAAAATTGATAAGTGATCAGTTATTTGTTGGAATGATAGAACATTCAAGTAGAGATACTGTGACTCTGATGGCTGTGACACAGTGAGGCTTACACAAATTACAAGGTTGTTATATGTACATTATTTCAACACGAAATCAGTGTTCAGTGTTGTAGCTATAAGTGTGTTTCTCCTTTGACAAGATACAAAGTATTTCCTCAGTTCCCCACAGAATTCACTAATGGAAAATAGAATAGTCTACAAAATTTTCCAAAGGAACCCCATAGTGTAGCTGACCAAAGGGATGCTTAAGTCCATTATTTCAAGGTCCCTTCCAACCTGTAACATTCTGTGATTATCCTACAACAGTGAGACAGCTGCTCAGTCTAATTTGCTAAACAACATAAAGGCTGCCTTGCAAACTCTACTACATAACTTTAGCAAGTTCTTAGGCATGGCATGTCCTATCTGTCCTTTATGTACAGCCCTGCAGAGCTGACCCTTGGACAACTTTACAAGAGCTCATTGCTACCCTCAGTCTCAGCAACTCATGTGACAGCTAGCTGGTCCACTCCCAAACCATTCTGCACCCTCATTTCATGTCCCAAGCAGCAGAATCTACCACTATTCAAAGAGGAGAAGGGGATTTCTGGTATTTTGTCTCTGTTATATTTGGGGGATATCAGCTGAAAGAATTTCAGGGGACACTAGAGTAGTTTTGTTCTATATTATACTGGCCAGATGCTGTCACATTCCCCTTTATGGGTTGTACCTCCTGTTATGTCCTTCCAGCTTCTAGCAAAGATTCTGCCTATACTGTAAAGAACTGGTTACCTAAACTATACTGACAGTGGTGGTGTTTCTTTCTCAAAATGGCAGGAGAGATGTCCCACCATGACATTCTGGATGCAGTTGCCAATGGGATAAGCGTTATCCTATGCGAGCACAGTAACACTGAGCGAGGCTTTCTCTCAGAGCTGCGTGACTTGCTGGCTGCCCACCTGCAGAACAAAATCAATGTAACTGTGTCTGAGAAGGATAGAGATCCTCTCCAGGTGGCATAGGAGTGATAAGGCAAGAGTTTCCTGGTATCTTGGGTATACCAACCCAACTGCAAAGCTTAATGAAGATGCTACGAGTTGGTTCAGTACAGAATCATCTGTTTATATGTTCCGTCAAAGTTTGGGTTATATTTTGTCACCTGTCAGACAAATAAATGCTTGATTGGGCCACAGAATGCTGATTTACTCAATTACTGGGCTGCACTTGAATAAGTTTACTGTTAGTAGATATTTTTAATAACCATGATACTGAAGGATTGGTTTGGATAAAATTTAAACACCTGACCTATCTCCAGTTTTAAGTGTATGTGGAAATTCTACCCTACTGCAGTTATGTTGAATCATATCAGTATAAATCACTGATATTATTTTAGCTAGTCAATCTCCTGATAATAGTTACACACCCTTTTCAGTATCATCCATTGGCATTAACAGGTTTATTAAGACACCACTCACATGCAAATAATAAACACAGTTCAGGTATTTGGTACTTGTATTCAAGTGTACCATTTATGATTAATAAAATAAAAAAAAGAAAAGCTGCATTAGAGTATCTCTCAATTTAAAAGAAAAAAAAGCTTTGGAAAGTTAACACAATTCCTTAGAAAAGCTGCATGTGAATTTAATATGCTTTGTTACTTCCTTTTAAAGTTTCTGGGATGATGGCTCTTAATTACAGGATTGAAATAATAAATCTAGTGACGCATCTTACCATGTCTGGATACGGGCACAGCAGAATAACATTTAAACAAAATGGAAGCATCGCTATTACAAACTTGTTGGCACCATCCTTCTAAAATTAATAGTGATAGCTCATCAAGCAATCTCTTCACTGCATAATGACATCCATCATATTCCACTTAAGGAAAAGACAGAAGAGATGATTCCCATGTTATCTGAAGGTACTGAGACTATATAAAGGCCATGATTCTTACCAATACCACAACCACCTCACCATAAGTTGAGCAACAAGATGAATTTTCTGCTTTCCTCAGAAAAGGAAAGCACTGTAGAAGTGATTCCTCCAAATTCAAGAGTTCTACATTGCCACAGAAGACACTGAAATGCTACTACTTCAGCATATACACAGAATTCAACAGACAAGGGAATTAATGCATCAATGCAGTAATTGTCTAGAAGCATAAAACTGAGATAAAATACTTCTAACACAAACCCCAAGGGAAATCACTCAGTAATTTTCTTTAGCTGGCATGTTTGCATCACAGAATCATTAGCAGTCAAACACTGTTTCAAACTTACCACACATCTGCCTAAGAGGTTATCTTCTGTAGCCCTCATCTTGGCCCGTACAGGCATCTTGTAAGTCTGTTAAAACTGTTAGTGGATAACTGAACTCAGGATGATTACGTGTCTTTAAAAGTAATTGTCACATCTGAAAAGCCAGATATGACCGCACTGAAAAATGCATTGTGGGTGTCATTACCTGTGAAACACAAGGTGATGTCTCCCAGATGTACCCAATATAAATGAAGTCTTGAGTTCACAGGAACTGGGGAGTCAGTCAAAGAACTGCAAGATAGGATGTGGTTGCTGATGAGCTACAATAAATTTTTCCAAAAACAGACCTCTTAAGAGTGGCAGAGTTCTTGTTCTTGAATTTTGCACCTTGAACCTCCACAATTTGGGTAGACTTGGGTAGGACACAATGCCTTGATCCACATTTTAGTCATTCTGATGGTAGCCTAAGTAATGATAGGCAGGATCGGATGCTTTTTTTGCAAAGGTTTGAAATTGCAGCCTGTAAAATGCAGATGCAAATGCCATCAAAAGACAAAGTCAGATGAGAAGTGTTCTGAGATGAGTGTCAGATGAGAAGCTGGAGAGTACACCAGTCTTCTCTCCAGCAAAGCTAATTAAAGTCCTATATTTGAAGAATCAAATTGTCAGTGGGATAAGTAGGTATCCCATGTTTTCAGAACAAGCAAAAGTAATGTTGTAAACTTCTGTTCGTTACTTCTCTCAGTGAGAGGTAGATCACAGAGGAGTGAGTATTATTCCATATGATGTTATGGTTTCTTCAAAAGCTATGTACTGGCATTAAAAGGCAAGCAAACTTTTTCTGGTATCTTACAGAAACAATGTAAAAGGATTTTTATTCAATAGTTTGAAATCTTTTGCACACTACAGGAGGATTTGCAGATATGTGACATAATGGTGAAAATGAGGCTTTCACATAACTCTTCCTATAACACAAAAAGATTGTGGAAAACAAGCCAGGCTAGCAAAATTAATACTTTATTTAACTGAATTATTACAACATAGAGCTGTAACACAGCTACAAAATATTACACATACAGAGTCCCTGAAATCTGGCTGGCAGACTAGCTGATGGAACTATAGGGTTTACTCCCACATACCTGAGAAGAAAAGTTAATAAAAAGCTGTCAAAACTTCAGTCTCCCAATCCCTAAAGGCTTAAAAAAAGCGAGAGCTTATATGTGGCATTTAAGGCCACCTCCAGGATCAGTGGACATTTCTGATGTATAAAATACATATATACAAGAAGCTTTTTTTAAAAAATAAGCAAAACTTCATGGCCTCTTCATATTCCTAGATTGCAGCTTGGAGAGTAGATGAAAGAAACTAAATCCTCTCACACTCACCAAAAGGCAATGACAATGACTTGACTTGATCACAATTTTGGCACGAAGAAGGATTTGGGTTTGGGGCAAGTCCTTCAATTCTACTGCCAGAATTTAGTAAGCGACCCATAGTGTCCCAAACCTACTAATACTCTCCTTTCCTCATGCAGTCAAGGTCTCTTAGCATTATAAGTCTTGGCTTTTTCATATACTGGGAGCTAGTCTTGGCTAACTCGTTAAGAAGTACTGGACAGCACTTGGTTGAGAAAAGGTGCACCGCTAGTACAAACTAAACCTCAGACCAGCTTTGCACTTCCCAAGTAAACTGCTCAAAACAAACCCTCATGTCTGGCGAGGCAGAAGGCACAATCCTTACCAAATCTGATTTTCTGGCTGTAAGGTTGGCTGCATAGATACGAAGAAAACATCATCTGAACCACGATGACAAAGCAGACACATGAAACTACTGAGCAAGAGATGCCTCCCCTCACAGAAGTCATCGTTCCTACCTGAAGTAGTTGAATAATGAACAACATTCATTACAGTTAGAACATTCCAAAAAGTAGTCCAGCAGCCTTGGGGTTGGAAGGAGAGAAAGCATAGATGCCTCTCCAGCAGCCCTTGAGAGCAATTGCCGTAGACAGTTTGACAACAAGGAGACGTTATACATCTTCATCCTCTTTCTCTAAGAAGTCAGTCAAGGTACTGTCATCTACAGGAATTAATAAGTATTCCACACCATCAGCTCCCTGAGAACAGACACATTTCATTAACACCAGTGCAATACAAGCCACTAGAGAGCATTTATTTGCAGTCTGGGTGAGAGCTGACCAGCATTGCTACATTGCTCAAAACAGGAGTCATTTCACTAGAGCAACACTGGAAACGCTCAAACATTGAAGTCAGTATATGAGAAATCTTTTGGTGAACTATGCTAGTTTGAGGCTACACAGCTCTTCAACATTATGTTTCTGTATCTAGCTACTGCCCGTTCATTATTAGGACTGGCCTGCATTCCACCCTTGTGCAAATACAGGTAACTACTACAAGCAGACTGTCAGGCTCTAGTCTGTTAGTTCTCAAGACCTTCAAGAAGAGACCTGTAGGTCACCAAGTAAGCAAAGGACACTGCCCCCATCCTTGTAAAGGGTGCTTGCAAACTTAATGCATGGAGAGCACTGCAATAACAGAATGTCAGCTCTTTGCTAGTATGTAGGAGCTTCAAATACAGCTCCATTGTGAACTGCACAGTGGTGTCCTACAGGCAGCACCTTTTTTGTTTAAGGTGGCTGAATACCCAGAATTATATTCTTTCCCCAACTGACCCGCTTGGTCCGGATGAGTTTGTGGTCCCTGAATTCTGTCAGCTGTGCCCTGAGTGTCAGGTCACTGTTCACAAGGAAAGCCTCTCGACACTGCTGGTAGAAGTCTTGGAAAGACAGTCCTGGAGACAGAAAAAGGTAGGAACATAAAACCAGAGTGGTCAAGTTGCCAGATTTTTCCAGGTCTAACATCACGTATCTTCATGTACACATCTTGCTATGGCTTAGACTACAGTGCCTACAGTAACATCCTCACTTCTTTCAAGTATACAAGTAAGCTATTCTTTCATTCATTAATGGAAAACAGAAGAATTAACATTCTTGTCATCCTGCTTACCTAATAGAATTTAAATAGCACTTTAAATACACTTCCCACAATGGTTAATCCCTTTTAATTTCCGACTCCTCTTGCTTATTTCCAAATTTCCTATTAACATGTTATTCATATTCACTGCACCACCTGTTAGAGATAGTGACAGAATATTCCACATGTATCCTAGACAGAAGGGACATGTCATAAGTCACTTAGATAGGAGCAGCATGGGAACAAATTCTGTCCTTCCCTGATTCTTTAAGTACCAGTTACAAATTCCTATTCTTAATTTTTTTAACCTCACTAATAAATGGTCTCAGTCACATCTAAACTTCAAAGCAGACAACAGTAAGAGAACATCCTTCAGAATGAGCTGATCTATTGATTTCCTGTCAGTCAGACACAGTACCACTAGCAGACAGTCCATGCTGCTGAGTGAACAGTTCTGTTGCAGGAAATGTAACCTGCATACCAAAAGCCAGCACCACCATGACTGAACTGACAATGGCAACAACCTAAATGAGTGAGAAAAGGTGGATGCATACCTGGATAAGATGGATTGTCCTTGTTCTCAAGCTGGTACTGAGCAAGCAATTTAAATATGCCCCTAAGGGGGAAAGGAAAAAGGGAAAATCAAAAGGGGAAAATCGCCGGCCAAAACCCCCCAAACTCCGAACACCCTAATTTTAAAATATTAACTGATTGTTCCCTTACAACCAGAACTTGGAGCATGAATCTCATCACTGGACAAGACTTGCCATCCAAACACTGTTAATGTAAAGTATTATTTATCAAGTGGAACCCAGGCTCTGCTATTTTGACATGGAAAACTGTTGTCAGAGACTAGGGACCACCTCCTATTAAGGTGTAGATTAGAGTAACTTCATAAGGACTGGTTCCTCAGCAAGTGCTACTGTGAAGTGTAACAGCATCCTACCTGGCATTGAGAGTGAGACTGCGCAGGACGTGCATTAGGGAGCTCAAAGCCAAAGATCCAGATTGTTGTACTAAAAATGAGGTCTCATAAGACGTTTCTTCTACATAAGGACAAAATGTGGTTGTTTCATACCAAAGCCAGTTGTAGAGGCTTAGCTTTGCCTGATCCCACACTAGACACAGAAAAGAGAAGACAGAATTGAGGTATTTAGCTTTTCTGAGGTGTTCAGTAGGCAATATTAAAGTGTACTTAATTCTACTGTAGGATTTGAGGAAGCAATGTATGCTTGTGAAATTCACAGTACATACATCCAAGAACTTCCAGTTCAAGCAAAATTCTCTGCAACAACTTCATAGCAATACTCTAAATCTTCACAAGAGGCAGCAGTGTGCAGAGAATTTCTGGCTGATAAACAAAATTGTTTAGATGCACGACAGGCATAACACCCAATCTCCATTTCAGGAAGACCCAAAATCAAAGGGTGCCAGAAGCTTGGAGTCTGTATATTATGATCAGTGAGTGGCAGTTTTCAGTTTATTTATACAGTTTTGGTTCAACACAGCCATAGTCTCAATCAGAGTTCCTAGCTACCACTATACATCACCAGATTTATTTGGATATCAACAACACAAGAGCTTATGAAACATGCTCATCAGCCCCAGAGTATAACATGGATTCTTCTCTGCTACATCAGACCCAAGAGGACTTACTGAGAGGAGCATTGATGTGATCGACAGAGGCAATGAAGTAAATGTTAGGTAGAGAGGATAACTGTGCAAGGATCTGCTGACTTTTTTCTCCTCTCAACATCTGGCTGTCCAGATTATGAATGAGGACACAGAGCTCTAATGATGGATCTGCAAGGTCAGAAAAAATAGCAGAGAACCAGTCACAGAAAATGCAAAGTAGATTTCTATTCCCAGTGCAGCCTACGACAAGTCTACTCCATCCAGTTCCATATTCACCACTACATTATGGGACAGAGATCAAAGTGTTTCTCAGAACCTAAAGGCTTTCTCTCATTCATAACTCTTATCACAGCTACAATTCATTTGCAGTTTAAGGTTTTCTCTTATAATCCACATTCCCCTTGCTTACAGCAAGTACAGGAACTGCACTTTTAGGTCCTGTGATTCAAGGTCATTCAGATGTATTTTATAATGTAAGCCTATGAAGTTTGTTCAGCTGTATTTGAGTTACCTGACTAGAATCCTTAAACTTTTCCTCACACAATGAAAATGTATTTTCTACTCACAGTGGGACCCAAAAATGTACAAACTTCATCAGACATCTTTCTCATTGATTCCTCAAAGGAAGTTACAAAGACTTAACTCAGATAATGCAAAAGGTAGATGTTAAGATTTCCAGCTAGCTTATTGTTACTGTACTTATCCAGAGCCCAGGAACAATTCTGGAATCATAGCCAGTTTTTGTGCAAATAAATACATGCTTGGCTGTTAATGGCACCAGAGGTTCCTCAGACCTCCAGTCATTTCAACTATACTGTACGACGCTGGACTGACATATGTAGATTCAGGTGGGTATTGCTCTTAGCCAGTCTTTTTTCACTTAGTCCCACCAGAAATACTAAGCAATGATGGAAAGCAGAGTGTAGACACTTAAACAGCAATGCCATTCACAATTAAGATTCCATGGTGATTTGTATATATATTCACAAGTAGTAAAACAGACATAGAAAAATAATTCAGGAAGCATTCCATGTGATTTCACCCGTATAATTTTACTTCTGTACCCAACTCTAACCTGTTTGACACTGCTGACCTTTATTTCATCCTAATGTCAGTAGTTTCATATGTTAAATTTTACACATATATATAAGCCTTACTCCAAGCAAAACCTGTGGAAAGACCTTCAGGCCATGATTTTCTAGAGGAGCAAAAGGACTAAATTATCTGGCAGTAAACATCTTTCCAAATGGTTTGTAAATTTTTAATTCTGTTGATTTCAGTGAAGTTTGTACCAGGCCCCCCTAAAGCAGCCACCAAGAACCATATTCCTTCATCTAGCAGGAGTTTCTCTACCCCTTTTTTTCACCAGGAAACATGTGGCTACAGAAACACCATGTAAATAAAGCACTAAGACACCATGATGAAGCAAAAGAGATGAGAGCATTTCAGTTTGCCAAAGGCTAAATGAACTTCTGTCTCATTAGAGCATTGTTGTCTTCCTCCTTCCCTTTCTAGAAAGCTCAGTTGTGAAACAGGAACTGAAGGAACAGCTTGGGATCACATACATATACATTCCTGATGCATGTATATTTTCATATACATCACACAGATTACAAGCAAGAACTGTAAGAAACTGTAACTGCACATATGAAAACTATGAGGAAAATTATTTTGTGATACTCTGTGATTCTGTGAAAGACCATGTCCAGGCTCTCCTAACAGTAAGTGAACTGTAACAGTTTCATGTACAAAGTCAGTAATTTTACCTTCATTAAACCTTCCAATGATGAATTCCAGTTGGTCAAGGGGACTGCGGAAAGTTCCTATATGGTCCAGTACTTCCTCTGAGATGGAGTTGAGAATCTGAAAAAGAAAAGTCCCTTCTGAAGGCTCTGACACTGAAGGACCTCGTGCAAAACATCTGAAACCAAGCCCCTGAGTATCATGAGGTTGATAATGTGATTATTCCCATCAAATCCCCAGAACAGCCCACATAAAGCTGTTTTTGAAAAAAAAGTGACAGGCTGGATTGATGGGTCAACGAACACTGTATGAGCCTGAACAAGGCCAAGTGCTGGGTCCTACATATGAGTTGCAACAATCCAGTGCAATGTTACAGGCTTGAGGGAAAATGGCTTAAAAGCTGCTCAACAGAAATACACCTGGGAGTATTGCATGATCATCAGCTACGTATGAGCCAGCAGTGTGCTCAGGTAGCCAAGGCCAATGCATCAGAAAAGGCATAGCCAGAAGGAGTAGGGAAGTGACTACCACACTGTACTAAGCACTGGTGAGGCCACACCTCAAGTACTGGGTTCAGTTTTGGGCAATTCAACACAAAAAAGACATTAAAGGTGCTGGGCCGGGTACAAAGAAGGGCAAGAAGGTTGCTAAATGGTGTGGAGAGCAAACTGTATGAGGGATGCCTGAGGGAGCTTTAGTATGAAGAAGGCTGAAGAGAGACCTTATTGCTGCCTACAAGCAATAGTTCTTACAAGTGATAAGAGGAAATGCCCTCAAGTCATGCCAGGGAAAGTATAGGTTAGACATTAGAAAAAAATCTTTATTGAAAGAGTCAGCAGGTCTTGGAACAGGTTTCCCAGGGAGGGTGCTGAACTGCTATCCCTGAATGTATTTAGAAGTTGTGCAAAGGTGGATCTTAAGGACATGGTTTAACAGTGGGTATGGTACAGTTAGGATAATGATTGGACTTGATCTTATGGGTTTTTTCCAACCTGAACAACTCTATGATTCTATGAAAATAAGGTTTTAGAGGGATGATAAGAGTTAGCAGAATTCCTTGGTAAAAAACATGGGTTAATTTCTTTAAAAATCCTTAAGAAAGATAGGAAATGCTCTCCAAACTAGTCTGCTGCTATAGAATGCAGCAGGTTTCCTTAACAGTTTACAATGGAAAACTTGAAGAGATGTCTGTTGTAACACAGAAACATTAGATTAAATCCATAAACTCTCTGCCACACTTACAGATCTCACAGTGATGCTGGGGAAGTATCCATTAACCACAAGATGAACACAATCCTGGAGCATAGAGGTACGAAACTTCTCTAGCAAACCATGCTTTGAGCCCAGACCATACAGCACAATATTAAAGCCCAAGCTGCAGAAAAGAAGGAAAATATAAAAAATAAAAAAACCCTCTAAGTCACTTTTTAGGTTCAAACATTTATTAAGCAAGATGATCCACTGCAATCTTGCCTCTAAAGATCTAATTATTCATCATTTCCAGGTATACTTTCAGATCACAGCTGACAAATAAGATTAGCTGCAAGGCATCTGAATTGTGGCACTTGCACCCTTGTGAAAGAAGCATTTTATCAGCCTAAAGGCTTACTGATTTAGCTAAACATCTATGAAAGAAAATGGTTATTTCCTACTCTAATCTGCAGGCGTAATTGCAGGCAAAAATAAACTATGTTAAAAACTCTTTCTTATCCTAATCCTTCCCCACAGAAAGATGTAATAAAGTATAAAGAGAACACTGCAGGGAATCGCAGTGCTTTCTTAGTTTTTCAGAAGCATGGAAAGCAACACCTGCACCACTAAGAAGACTCTCAGGTTTCTCAAATATCACTGGGCAAAAGGCAAGGTGTTCAACAACTATCACTGACTTCAGTATGGTTTCTTCTGCCCTACCACATACATCCCTAAACTTCCCCAGAGTGACAAGAGGATGAGTTCTCTAACTCTCCAACTTTCAAAGTGAATGTCTTTCTCATATGCTCTGACACTCCTCATGGACCACAGATTTCTTTATACTCCACTCTTTTGTAGTTTCTACAGAGCTTTCTCTTCATCAACATCTCAGCACTTAACTTCAGAGCTAGTGTTCTGTCTTCTCTAAGCTACTTCAGAACCACACGGCTCTCTATAGTTCCCCATTTCCTTCTCTGTGTTCTTACTCTTTTCTCCTTGCCATGAAGACAGACACAAACCCAGATAAAAGGGATATACTGCTAACACTTTCAACATTAAGATTTCTTTCTGTCTGGATCATTAAGTACTACGGACTTTCAAATTTAACTGCTACACCACTCAGGATAACCATGTATTGAAGACACTGGTAGTAGGCTACTCAGTAATAACTTCACTGCTGTAAGCAAAACTGATTGTTCACAAAGGACACTTTTCTCATCACTTATGTTCTCTGTCTTCTCCTTATTAATGTTACCCATTTCTGAATGCTTGAAAAGCCTGGTTTACAGAGGCACTGACAAATTAGCCAGGAAGAATGCAAACTCATCTCAGGCACTAGTTCAAGCAGTTAGTCAGGTATTATTTAGTCTACAGAAAACGTTTTCCTAAATTAGTCATCAAAATCTTAAATATAAGCAATCAAAAAAGTGACTTCTTAATTCATCCACAGGATGCTAGTGACAGGACAGTAAGTGTATTAGCAGTGCCTGTTTACTGAGCTTCTTAAAGTGATTCGCACTGCATACTTACTGTAATTGCAGCATCCACTTGGAAAACAGGGTTTCATGTTGCTGGTTCAGCTCTTTGATTTCAGCAGCATAGGCAAGAGGAGCTTTTTTCAAAAGGTCATGCAATGTTTGCTGCGTTGAGAAAGAGATGACAGTCATTCACAGCTGATTAAAAACAAGAAACGTATATGTGCAGTCCTTACAAATACCCCTTTAGTATGCTCTTTAGCTTGGAAACAATAGTTTTCACTTACTATGCACTCAATTCACTCTTTTTTTTCCAAGATGACCTCTCTAAAGCACAGTTTTACTACTGGAGAAATAAAGCAGAGGAATGGCAGATAGATTAGATGTAGAGGAATGGCAGATAGATTAGATGTAGAACTGATAGCTAACTGTGTTTTATCTCTTACTGCCAAGTATGGGAAAATCACTACTGAAATAATTAGGACACAGAGCTTACAGCACCAAGCACTGTGCCAGGAAGATGTAATCACCCTCACAAGCCTGCTCACAGGAGCAACGGCTTCAACTGGCATGCTTTGCCATAGTTCAGTTCTTGTCACCACAAAAGAATGCTCCTGAACATCTAAAAGGGGGATACAGAAGAAAGGAAATAACCTGCATCTGACAGCTGTATGCAAAAGAAGTATTATTTCAAAAGCATCAAGAACTAAATAATTAATTCAACTTTAAAGACATGCTGTGATGCTCATGTTTAAACAACACAGTAGCATGACAAATCTAGTGTATTGTGGTCTCCCTTTCTCTTAAACTTTAAGAGCTTCGCTTCCCACTCCCTTGCAGTAGAACAGTTTACTCTGGAAAGAACATACAGTTGTGACATATCAGACAAAAACAAAGTATTAAGAGGCAGAACTGCTAAGCCTTCCATTTCTTTGCAGCCAGCAGCAGATTTAATACTGAAAGCCTTGACTTCCTTCCATAGCTCTTATGAAAGAGCTTGTTAAGAATCCAGATGTTTCTCTGGGTAGCAATTCCAGACAACAACAGGCATCAGGCAGTCTGCACATATGCCATCTTATAAGGACAGATGGGTGCAAAAAGCAGTAAGAGACAAGAGCCCAAGTGTTTTACACACTTCCCTTGCACCTGTCCTTGTGCACCTGTTTCCATAGGGTTCAACTGCTCACTTTGAACTGCCTTGTAGAAGTGGCATATGGAAAAATAATACATCAATTCAGTCCCCACTGATAGACCATTCCTGGTTCTTAGGAAGAGGGCAAAGCACATTTCACAAGCAAGGTGACAACATTTAGAGCTGTTCCAGTGCTCCATGTGGCTTGACACAGATGAAACAGGCTGAGAATAAAAGGGCTCTCTATATAGTCAAGACAGCTCGTAATTCCCCTGAGCATATTATTGACAAAAATGCCATTTTTGTGATAATTTTTGCATCTTTTTCTTCTCCTCTGCAAAAAGCAAACTTTATTGTGTTCTGGTAACTGCAGCTTTCAACCATCTGCTCACCCGACAGTGCCTTCTCTCTGCATTTTCCCTATTGTTTCAGGTTCAAACAACCCTGAACTACTATCCGTGCTCAGAGCAGCAGCAGGAGAGATAATGCTTAAAGGTTTCCTAAATCAGCCTCATCACCAAGAATGTAATCAACAGAAATAAAGTGAAAATAGGAAATTCTGATGAGAGAAATCTTCAAACAAATAAAAAGCTCCAGTGTGATTCACTATGAAGCATACCTGAGTCAATTTTCTTTTCTGCAACTTTTGCAACGTTCGGTCTGAAGTGAGCACTTTGGAACTGCTGTGAGCTTCAAAGTATTGCTCCACCAGGTTGCTCTAAAAAACGACAGCAAGATCAGCCACACATCTCCTACATTCAAGTACCCTTCTGCCTTGCACCCACAAATACATTTGAAGATGGGCAACATCAGACAACAGAGCAAGGACAGATAAAAAGCCAGCAGGCATTTGCAAAAATGGCTTCTACAGTAGTACTCTGCCACAGCAAAACTAGTCAGGTGGTTCTTTCCTGAAGACAGAAACAGAAAATCCTGAAAGAGCAGAGCGTACCAACAATTCCAAGGGAGTTTGAGGAACACTAGTGCTGGAAGAAAGTCAGAAAATGAGGCTGAAAACCAAGCTAGTAAGTAATGGGTGCCTCTACTGGTGTTACAACAGTCAAATTCTTCAACCTTTCTCAGTACAAGGTCTCCTGCTTCACGGACATGTTAGAACTTCTGGAGCTGCTGAGGATACAGAACAGATTAGCCTGCAGGTTCACAGGACATCTGTCCTGCAAGGATTGCTCAGAAGTACAGCCAACCCAGATGCTTTAACGCTTTAATTTGAAATGAGTGTAGCAATTCTTTCCCATAGTTACATGTGGTCACTAACAGCTCACTGTCACTAAATATCTCTTCATACTTGTTAGCTCAGGGGAGTATTTTCTGTACACTCACCATCTTGTCCTCCTTATTTTTTTTGGCTGAAGTATTTCTAGGAAGAGGTGTAGGTGCAGCCTTAGTTTTTGCTGGGGTCTTTTGACCTGATAAAACAGTGCTGACTTCTTTCTTATCTTCTTCATCCTCCTCCTCTGAGCAGGAAGCAGAGTATTCACTCTCACTTTCTAAATAGGGATCTGGAGCTAAAGCATAAATTTAAGGTTAAAAGTTACGTGTTCTCTGTAAGAAATCATTGCTATCACCTCACTTTTCCACATATGGTCTCTACATGTTTTCTAAGCACATGCTTACCAAATACATTTCATAGGAAAGTAAAAACAATGCTTAAATGGACTGCAAACACACATAGTCATTTATTTCCCAGCTCTAGGCTCACAAATTACATAGTAAAGCTTGCTCCTTGATATCAGGTAAGAAACATAACCCTAGCATGGAAAATGACTACAAGTGGACAGTGGAATCCTCTTTTTCTCAGCATTTCTGCATTCATTTTACCAAATGCCAATCATGCAAGATTGTCATCATCTGAGTCACACTCTGTAAAAAATGTTTTGTGGAAGACCTGTTAGTAATGTAGATTGAAAAGCACAGTCAGAATCTGTGTCTCTCAACACTAACAAAGAAATACAACATGAAATGCCATGTGCTAAACTTCCCCCTGTATTCATTCAGAGCATATAGCAAACCATTTATTGGAAACATCACCACGCATGTCCCAGGCACCATCAAGAAGTCTTGTTCAAGTTAATTGTACCAGAGTTCAATGTCAGCACATGTTACTAAGTGTTTTATCTCTTTTGATCACACTACTAAAGTTTAGCATCTTAGTACTTCTAACCCCTCCAACCCTCACGGAAGTAGCAATCTGTTACAGGCAAAACATCTACAAAGACTTCCTCAAAGGCATTTCTACACTCTCTGCAGGATGAATTAGAGTGCATCAGGCACTACTACACACAGAAGTCGGCCAGGAGGAACACCCCTCCGAACACAGTGCCCACTAACTGTGGGAGCTAATTGCAAAGGTTGACCTTTACCTGCTAGCCTCTTCCTAAGTCTGTAGGGTGTGGTAGACAAGAATTCTTTCTTTTTACTCTGTAACAGCAGAGAAAAAACGTGCATTAGAAGTAGTAACATGTATCTCCTCAAAAGAGCCCTCTGTCAATCCAAGACCAGAATCAGGTTACATTTCCAAGCTACTTAGACCGCCAGAGACTAGGAAAGCAGAGGCCGTAAGTATGGAAAACTATTGTTTTGCCATTCAGAGTTAAAGAGGGAAGGATCAGTTTCCAAATGGGGGTTAATTCTTCCAACTAATGTCCCAAGCTGGAGGGTAGAAACCATGAACTCTCCAACCAAGGTGCCAATCTTGGCACATCTGGAAGAGTCAAGCCAAAGCAAAGACTAACTGAAAATTCTTTGGCACCCCAAAACAGTAATTTTCCACATCAGAAAACCACTCAGAATACTAAGCCCAGAAGAATTACAGCAAAGAGAACTCAAGCTACGTGGGATCATCAAGTTGTAGTGGCATATTTCCCTTATATATGCGTAAAGCACATGCCTGACTCAGACACCCAATGCTGTCTGCAATACTTAGTGATTTTGCATCTATTTTGACGTGACCTACAAAAGTGTTTCCTTAAGCAGCAAACAAGGCATCCCAAAACAGTAACTCTTACAGGCATATAATCCTGGAGCCTTACACTGGAAAACCTGTGCACATGTTTCTAGTATGATACTGAATAATTTTTGACAGCCAGCTGTTTCACAGCAACCTCTTTATAACCACTAGTTGGCGGTTCCGGACTGCACCTCCCTGTAGCATCACAAAAGATTACATCAACTTACACCCCCCACCAATATCACTATTTAGTTTTTATAAACCGGTACTAAATAAGAAACCGAACAGCATCACAGTTCCTTAATTCTTGTCCTAACAGCATCCCTTACAACTAGGGCTGTTTATTCCTTTGATGGAACACTAGAAAGATGAGTTTACCCACACATTATGGGATTGTCTAGCATTCTCATTTGCATGATGCAAAAAAAAAATAATCTTCACCCATGATAATTAAGCTGTCAAACCCACTATTTGCCAACTGACTCTAAATTCCATAGTCTTGATTAACACCAGCTCTGGTTCTCACTTGAATTACTCCTGCCCAGTTGCATTAGGAGATACAACCATACAACCATGAGGCTTTTCAAGGTCCTTCCTTTCAAGAACCATAGTAATCAGCCAGCTAAAGTTTTAAAAGTAAAAAATACTTGCAAAACAAGATGACAAAATCCAAGGAAGATAGTAATCACTCACCCTCTGCACCACTCTGTTTGAACTTGAATGTTCTGAAAAGTAATAAACAGCATTGCTCAGTTGATTGTATATTTTCAGCAACAGCACAAGACGGTCCATCAGAAAAACAAGCGTTTACTATTCAAAGGTACATGGCACCAGAGTATTGGCTCCCTGGGTGGGTAATCCTGTGAGGGAAGCCTCTAGTTCCATTCAAGTAGGCAAGAGAACAAAGACACTGAAAGTTACTACAATAGAAAGAAGCTTTAAATTCCATCCACAGCTTTGGGAAGAGAGGAAAGATGCTGAGAAGTGAGTTAATATCCTCTCCTTCATATGTCCCTTTTTGCAACAAAACAGCATAGTCTTGCTAGTGTTGACCTGCACTGACTTGTCTCACATGTATTTCTTCCTAAAGCACTGTGTGCTTGAATATTACATAAGATGCTAATTTACACAGAAATACCCACACAATCCTACACATCTGGTACTCCACACACTAGCCCAGCCTGTAATGCTTTGAATTGCAAGCAATTCTGTTGAACACAGAGGAAATGGCCATATAGTTCACTCTAGAATGTTTCAAGCGTGACAGAAGCTGGTATGCAAGCATCCACTCCACCACCCCAATAGAAACATAACCTCCATTCACTCAGCTTCAGTTCCCCAAAGCAGGACAGAACTTACTGCTGCTTTGAGGCGGTTTGGCTGTCTTCTCAGGGTATTCGAAGCGATCATTTATAACACTCCGTCCTGGTATCTGGGCTAATTCAGCAGCTGCAGTAAATGAGGAAAAGGAAAGAAGTTCAACATGCCAGGTACAAAACTTCCATGTCTGGCTAGTCAGCCATGGAGCCACACATGTTAAACACTTTCTAAGATTAGATTTATTTCCTATCTTTTTCAGGACCTGCACTAGACACTTCCATTTTTCCCTAACTCTAATGTCAAATGTAATCCTTCACAAAGAGTTTCAGTCTGAACTCCTCAGTTAATTAATTTTACAAGTACAGCTAATGCACTGATGGGGCACATTTTGTTTCCTGGGGGACCAACCACATGTCTTTGAATCAGAGCAATGTTTGGTCATGCTCACTTGGTCCTTTAACTGCTCAGCTGGACACTGTAAAACACCAGGTACAGTAAACACATTAGTTCCCCATGAGGCAAGTTCTTGTAGCCTATTTAACCTCTTTTTACTACTTATCAACACAAGCTGGAATTGAATCATTGATCTGAACATGGAAGACTGCCATACCCTGCTAACAGTCCCTCAAAAAACCAGCCTTCCATTGTATGACTTGCCTCAGTTTTCAAACTGAGTCATGCCTACAAGTGACCAGCGAAACCTCCCCTGCTGCAGAAGGGGATGAAACACACAATTTCCCAAGCTACAGCAGAAGCCCAGAGAAGAAGTACAGAAATCAGTTTCTCTGTGGTCACACAGAACGATGACCCCTCTTCCTTTAGACCATCCTTGGTAGTACATATCAGCAGCTGTGATAACTAAATCCTAAAGTTCAGATGGTGCTGGGGACACAAACATGCTTCACCTGAGAAGAAACTTGGTGGCAGCAGGGCTCGAGCATCTTATTTGAACCAGAAGAGACCACTTTCTTTAGAACTGCCACTTCCTGCTTGTATCACTTAAGTTCACAGTTAATGTAGCAATTGCACACAGACAATCTGTGTAGGAGAAATCCCAACAGACAGGTAACCTCCTTTTGACCATTTGCTACATAGTGAACAATTCTCATATTCTTCCAAATAATACAAAGAAATCCTCTACCATCCTTTGGCTCCTAATGCGGTTTTTCTCCCAGAGTGAAGGAATGTATATTATTTCTTCTGTGTTTATTATCTATATTTCTTATCCCCACCAAGCCTTTGCTTTGTCCTAGCCCTGTGCTTTTGTTTCCAAGAAAGACTGAATCACAGCCAGATAAAAACTACTGAAATGCTGCAAACACATCTTTTGAATAAACAGAAGTGACAAATCACATGAACAGAGTAGTTAAAAAAGTACCATAGCCAGAAAAGAATAAAACATACCCAGCTCTGACATTTTACCCGAGCGTTTGGGAGTCTGGAAAGAGTAAATTTCACCACCTCTTACACCTGAGCCATTTCCCATTGGACCTGTGAAAAGAAATGTTATTTGTATCTATTTTAAAAGCACTGGTGCATTCCCAGCCCTAGAAAACCAATGCAAAATTCTACTGTTTGGCTCAACGAACTCTTCATATTTCAGTTGTTATGAAATAAAAATAACAAAAAATCCTAGAAACATTATATTTTCTTTTACCTGCTACTGCAAGCACAGTGAGAGCTGGTCAACGCTCAAAAACAATTACAGTAACATTGTACAACCCTTACACCGTAAGAATATCCTCAAGTCTCAGCTGTTAGTTCTTCTCCTGCTAATACCTTGTGCACATATTCCAAGAGCAGCAACATAGTTCTTCTCTTCCAGAATCTCTTGAGCTTCATTATCAGAAATATTATCAAGCTTCTTCACAAATCTCTTTGCACTGACTGTCAGCTGAGTCTTGTCCTTCCGTACTTTAATACCTAGGATTGCAATAAAAGCTTTAACCTCACACTATTTCATTATTTCTGTTGCAGCTACTCTATTTAGCAGCTTCTCTATTTAGAGACAAAAGTTCCTGTAATGTAAATCACATGAACAACACTGAAAAGATGTCTTGCTAGAATAGCCAGTATGAGCTCTGCTGATCAGCCAGCAGACCATAGAGCCATTAGTTCCCCCCTCTACCACAAAAACTAACTCCTCTAGTCCATGAGGTCATAATCCCCATTTCAGCACACAGGAGCTACATGGGAAAAGTGATAGCAACTCAAACATCGAAGCATGAAAGAGCGTGCAATGAGGGGGGTGCTATTGGGCACCCCCTGTCTTTTCTGGCAAATGGGAGCACGTGCAGAAGACCTGGCCTACAGACTGTCAGTACACTCATGGCAGAATTTAGGAGAGATCTCTGGAGATCATGTATCTGACCTCTCAAAGCAGGATCAACAGCAAAGCCACAGCAGGGTGCTCTACGCTTTGCACAAGCAAGCATACCCAAAGAGGTTCCGGACTGTAAAAGCGGTCAAACCTACACCAAAAGGCTGCTCAAGCCTCATTCCGATTCCATGAGGAGTCGGGAGCTCAGCCAGGCTGTTTGCATTGCCTCCTCCAGCGGCTGGGTCTGACAAGAGGCTCCCGGTTACTCGGAACCCTCTCACGATGCCCAGAGGACAGTGGGGGCGCAGGGCTGAGTGCTGCCCGGGTCTGGTTGTACCTGCATCATCAGCAATGTGTCTCAGCACCTCCTCATCGGGCACGAACTTCACCTCCAGGGCGCTGCCACTCCTCCTTGCTCCCACCTGGCTCATGGCGGGGGCCCCGAGGCGTTCCTAGCGCAGGTACGCGGGTCCCGCCGCTAGGGGAAGTTGCCTGAAGCGCGCACACAGCTGTACGCGGCAGCAGCCGTCGGAACCGACAACAGCCGCCTCCCCGCGTAACTCTCTGCAGGAAGCAGCACTGGGATCGGGATCCTGCTCCTGCCCCCCACCCCACGGTTCCCTTTCGTGGTGGCAGCAGCTAGCAGAAGCGAGCTCACGAGCCACACAATGCGCGATTCTGTCGGCCTGCCTTGAGGACGAACAGGGCGGACACTGAACACCGCCCGCCGCGCCTTGACTGATCGGTGCCTCGACCAATCCGAGAGCCCCTTTTCTGGTCCTACCTCCTGCCGGCGGGAAGTACGAGAGAACAGGACTTCCGCTCTCAGCAATAAGCGCATGCGCGGAGCTGGTGACCGGCGTTGCCCTGGCGACGTGAAGCCGCCGCGAGCGCGGCCCCGGAAGTGGTCGCAGCCGCCATGTCCTCACAGCGTCTCAGAATCTCTTCGGTTGTAGAGACCTTTAGGATCAAGTCCAACCTTCGACCGGCACTGCCTGGTTACCCCTGAGTCGTGACCTCTTCCGAACGGTGAAATTCCTCCGGGGAAGGGCTCCCAGCCCGGCTTCAGCGCCTCTGCAGCTCCCGACGGACAGCGGGCTCGCTACCGCCCACCCCTGTCTTAGAAGCAAAACCCACACCTGTACCCCCATCAACATAAAAAACTCTGATTTAAAAAATACATGCAGAAGAGAGTAGGTCCTGTTCAGAAACCGCACAATATTTATTTAACATCTTTATATATTTTTGTATATATTTTTTTCTGCATTGCAGATTGTGTCATTTTATACATCTCTATTTACAATGATTTAAAATAATTGTATTTAATCTCTGTTAGGTATTTACAAAGTCAATAGTAACTACATTTCACATTTCAACAACAGTCAACAGCATTAACCAGCTCAGTAAGACAGTTAAGATAATGGCTTACATGCACCAATAACATGATCTTCAATACATTCTACCTTCAGGTCTCAGAACAAAGACTTCTCCCTGGTCCCAGGTTAAACTACATCACACAGAGGTCACTGTTATTAAAAACCCATTTGGTTTAGTCCCTCACCAGTATTGAATCTTGCGCTTCTGGGATTCATATATGAGCACACAGGGCTATCCTGGTGAAGAGGGGCTCACACCACCAATCCTTGTCTTCTCGCCTAGCCTGTTTGTCCACAAAAATTGGGTTACTTGCTGCTTGTACTCCTTCTGTGACAGAGATAAGATTACATAACACTAAAGTAGTAAAAATCCTCAGAAAAACTTAGTTCAGAGAAAGAAACCTGGTATGACAGAGAAAAGTAAGAAAATAATCTTTTAACCCTTGCAGAATGTTTCATTTTGCTAGTAAAACTGATGGCACATCCCTGTATTCTTACAAGGTCAAAAACTGATCAAAGATTCATTGTAAAGTACAGGAATTACAAATTTTAAAAATGCAGCATAGGGTATTCTCAATTTACTTGTGGGGTTTTTTGGGTTTTTTTTACAGCAAATAAAACCATAGTAAATCTAAATGTATTAAGAATATATGATTTAATAATGAAAAAATTCTGTTAGCTTTTCCCTGGAATCTTTAATATAGAAAAAAGTGCTAAATGACTCAGTTTTATTTAATCATATGGTATTTTTCCATGAGTAACCAGCTAGTAATACCCACCCCAAAAGTATTCACTATCTGCAAAAATAAAAAAAAGTAGTCTTGTTTGAAAGTAATCATTGCACACTGGCACACAAAAACACAGACACACCCCAGTACTAGGAATAGGAATCTATTAATACTTGGACAAGTTGGTTTATCCTGAGTGATTGTTTACTCACATCTACTATATATACTCAAAGCCACAGAGTTTTTCACTACTCACTTTTTTCATAAACTAATAACACTGAAGTCTAGCACAACAACAATGCCTGAAAAGAAACAAGTGTCAATAGCCAGTATTTCTGTCATTCCCAAGTCTTCCTTATTTCAGAACAAAAGGTAAAAGGTTACTTCACTCTCACCACTTTGTGGTTTGTGAACAGTTCCAGGGAGCATAAGGATTCACCACTGATTTTGTAAGAAAGATTCCATGACAAAGCACCATGGAGTGACTTTACTAGGAGATACTCCTAAGCAGAAATCTTCCCTATTTTACCCCTTAAACCAGAAAACCCATGTGTGTTCTACAGAATGTTTTAATGAGTGATTAATCATCAAGGGACAAAATCTAAATTACTATTCTATCAGAATAGTAATCAGAGTTCTATCAGAATGCAAAGACACTCCATTGTAAACTGCTTACATCTCACTGGCTGTAAGACACTGGGAACTCACAACCAAAGAATAGGTTAATAAAACTTGAGCTCATCACTCTGCTCATCATGCATAAGCTGAAATGTAGGGCAAGGTTTTACTGTACAAAGTTTTACTATACAACTGTTACCATCAACAGCTCCTCACAGCAATAGCTTAGCACTTCTTTATGACAGGGATAATTTATGGACCCGTTTTAAATTCATTTGGTCCCTTTGGTAAAATCTGGTTAACACATTAAAATAAATAATCAAGGGATGGGGTAGCCTAGAGAAAAATAAATAAAAGAATGGAAGCAAAAATTTAAATTTTTTCATTACATCTCTAAGAAAGACACATAACACGAACAGATTTTTACTAAATGCATTTCTGAAAGGTGTAAGGTAGCCATTGTCTTCTACAACTAAGTTACTTTGTAACTTCTAACATCACAGGCCTTGACACTTGCCAAGTCTACTCAGCAGGTTTATCTAAAAAGGCTAACTGTTGAGTTTTGAAATCATGTTCCAATGTTAGTTTTAAGTAAAATTTCATAAGGATTACATGTAAATCCTCACACATATCAGTCTCACAAAAGCCACATCTTGTTTTCAGGAACTATTGACAAACTAAGTTGCTCACAGCTCTCCACCAGCACTTCAGAAGCAGGTGAGTGAGTATTCAGCTCTTCAGCTGATCACGACATGCAAATTTTGACAGATGCAATACATGTATTCACTAACCTACCACCCATGCCATGATCTGTTACCCTCAACTGCCTACAGAAGAGGTTTCCACAACAAAGTTTATCCAAGTGCTAACTAAAGAGAGATGAAGGCCCATAATACTAGAAACAAGTGGCATTTAAAATACTGAAGAAAGTATAAAATACTGAACAATTTGATAAAGTCCAAGAATACAATGCAAGTACTGAGGATCTGGCTCTTTTGCTTACCATGCTTGGAAAGGAGTGATATTTTGCAACTTTAGCCCTGCAATTATCTTAAACAAGTCTTTTCAATACATTTTTAGAAAGAAGTACGTTTATTCTTCTGATGCAAACTAATTCTATGATGTAAAATGAGACATAGCTAATGGCTTTAATGCTATATGAAATGTGCCAAGTTAACAATACCTCTGGCAATGAGAGAATTGTAGAATTTAAAGATGAGATTATTAAATTTAGTAATATCAGAAACATCTTTGCGTGTACTATATGCATTTCACTCAAACGCTTTCCACACCTCCTCCAGGATTATGAATACAGTACCTAGTCTGTACTGCTTGATTTTTATGATTTTACTCAAAAAGTTCTAATTTCTGAGTTCTCATTGTCTTCAAAGTAATTTAATTTGTAAGCCAACTAAGTACAATTTTCTGCTTCATGACCACAGCTAAAATGAACACTTAAAGCGAGAGGCATTGGTTCATGATAAAATAGGGTAAGTTTAAAGTCTTTGCATAAAATACAGCCATATCTTAGCATTATCTATTAAAAAATTAAATTTTCAAAATATAATTCTCTGAACATGTTATACATTAAATATTGAGGACAATTTCCCTGGAGCTAAAACTTTCCAAGTACACTAATAATCTTTATTAAAGAAGTAAAACAAACTACATAGTATCTGGAGAAAAAAAAAGGGGTTAGAGTTGGGGTCACCTTACTACAGAGTAGCATTACCACCATTAAGATACAGGTTTCTCCCTTAATTTTGAAAAATATGTTCATATTTACATACAGTATACACACAGTTGAGGCAATTGATTGTCAGCACGTGACAAACATATGTACCTACCCACACACAAGTAAACCTCACATGGTGAGAAAAAACCCTGTCCCAGTAAACTCCAGTATTCGTAAGTAGTGCAAATAAATAATTTCTCAGAAAACAATTTTTTATGCTCACTATTTCAATGTTAAAACAGCTAATCTCAATTATGTTAAAGCTAGCAGGAATATGTTGGAAACGTTGTATTTAAGACCAACAGACTTGCAAACTACAAATACTAGATCTAATGCTTACTGGCTGAAACATGATGTTCGGTGTTACAGGATGAAGTATGCTGTTAAGAATCTTTTCCAAATTCACATTGCAAAGAGTGTTAAATCTGTATTTAAAATGGTCAGTGACATACAAAGTCTCCAAATAAGAACTGAAGGGATAATACAGTAATTTAAATGGCCCTCATGCATTTTATTGGGGTAATTTTACTGCATCATTTTGCTCCTTGAAAGATGAAAAAACATCATTCAAGGAAGAAAATTCTCAGAATAAACCTCTGAAAATAATAGTCAGGCTGGGGTTAGAAACCCCAACATCTATTTTCTTAAAATTACAAAGTCCAACAAAAAAGTGTTTAAAAAAATGGCAGGAGATTGTGACATGGTAAAAATTGTATGAAGGAATAATTGTTTTATCCCTACTTGAATGTACACATACACATCAAAATACAGTACCCACACTCCCTCACTTAGGAATTTTACAGGTATGTGCATACACATACAGAGTGAAAAAATCAGTGTTCTGTTTTTCTACCTTCTTCTATAATGCTGCAGTTGTACATCTATTGCCTCATGTCAAGTACCAAATGTTCTGAAAGACAACACAGAGTGAATTTAGGGTAAACATATTTCAGTCTAAATATTTATCACAGGTGTCAGAAAACTTTCAGTACTTAGCACATATAATCAGAAAGCCAGAGGATTATCTCCTTCACCCATATCCCAGACACTTCTAATTTTATTTCTGCCACAGTACTCTGAAGTGTACTGAATCTCTGAAGTTTCACTACAATCTTGACGCATCTTGGCATAGTTTGAGACACATCTAGAAGTATTAATGACAAACATGATACACAGCACTGGCACAGCCTGTCACTACAGCTGGTTTGTAGATATAGTGATGACTCATTTTGTAAGACAGATGTTAAACAGTTCTTGTCTGACAAACAAGAAAACAAACTACCACAACTGAAACATTGCACTAAAACGGTAATTTTGAGAAGTTGTACATCTACAACTTCAGTACCACATCAGCACATAGTAAAAAATGTTGTTGTTTTTTTACATGGGTAACTTTTTAAAAACTCTATATGGGATAGGTAAATATAAACGAAAAATAACCCAAAATACAGTGGATGAAACAGTAACAGAAGGCACATAATCAAAATGAGAACTGTATAAAGATATCTTAAAAAGTAGTTTGACTACAGTTTTATCAATTTCAAATTTTGCGCGTGTTTGACTTGTCTATCTCAAGTCATTGAGATATCTTGCTTTCCTGAAACAGTTTAATATTGTGGGACTCCACATATAATAATATTCTAAAAAAATAAATCAAAAAGGTTGTAAGATTTGGTCTTATGCCAATTTAAGTGTTCCAAAACTTCTACACAAATGCTTATAATGGCAAGTTTTGAAAGTACAGAACCTTACTACTTAGCAATTACTTTTTAAAATAAAAAAATTAAGCAATTATTTAAAACAAAAGGTCTGGAGTTTCAGCTATTTTATTCCCTAAAGCCTTAAGCAAACAATTTTATTCAGTGCTTCTCAATTTATAGTGATGGTTCTTCAACAGAGCTTCCTTTGTGGTCTCTACAAAATATAAACTTTGTACTTTGAGCCATGATTTCACCAATTGTCTCCACCAGCAAAACTTTACAAAATAGCATCTAATCATACACAGCTTTTGACATTTTTACAGAAAATGCCTTGTAGCTTAATCTACACTTTGCCTTAGTTCAATCTGTATAAACTGGTGTCCTTAAAGATTAAATTCAATTTTGAAACTGTAAGGTTTTCATTCTGATGATTCTATTTACTCTTCAACTGAATTTCTGCATCTGTCCAGATCCTCTTTAATTCATTTCATGAAAGTAAAATACGAAGACTAAACTACCAGAGTGACTTGTCAAACCACAAAACCAACATTTAAATGAATGTTAATGTAAATTCAAATAAGATCAATTAGGTTCAAAAGCAAAAAATCCCCAAACTGCCAGCAATGCAACACCATTTCACTGTACTGAATTTCTTAAAGACTATAATTCAAAGGTAGCCTGCTATTTGTAACTGTGTATGTTTATCTTTCACAGCTACAGCAAAACCAAAGTGCCCACATAAAGCCTGTAATTCTTTCCTGTGGGTTTACAATTTGTAAACTTCCACGGTATCATACATGCCTTAAGCATAGAGAATGAACTTTTCTTTCTCTGGTAATCCAAAAAAGAGATAGAAAATAGAATAGCAAGCGTTCTCCTGTTTAACCAAACGTGATTCTAAGCCACGTTCCACAGCGTAAGTACCAGCCAGTGCCCATATACCAGTCATATACATTTAAGGCTTGGCTCAATGGCATGTCATGAATTTTCTAGAGTAGGGCAAATTCACTCAAATAAAAGCTAAAACAAACTCAGACTACATATACACACCAAGGCAACGAAGTTGATCCTTCTGGGAAAAAGGACTGTCAGTACCCCTTTGCACAAATGGTGTTTCTACAAAAGCATTTCACATTGAAGCTTCAGTGTTTCTAATGAACAATTGTCTCTATCCCTGAGACAGCCCCTTAAAGAATATTGTCTGTCAGGACTGCAGGATTCTTTGAATGACTCCATGATTGAATTTGGGGACACTGAGACAGCAGCTGAAAAGGGCAGGGGTGTCCAACAGCCATGAAACCATAAAATGCAGCCTGAGAAACCTTTACCCGAATACACCTTTTGATTCAGTGATCAGCACCTCACAAGAACAACAGAAACAGAGCTGAGCTAGCCTTTAGTTCCTGGGAAAGTAGTGTTTCCCTCCCATACAAACCAAACCGAATTGTTTTAACAGCATGGTATTGTCTAAATTTTAGCCTATATGCAGAATGACCCTGTGTCCTGGCAGGGAAGACATGTAACATTCATATGGCTACAAGGCTACCAGAAGTGCGTTGCAACCTATATTATCCACTTAGGATCCTCTCTCTGAGGGAAAACAACTTATTAATATGCATGTCTCAGTTGCTGAACATCAAGAGCTTCTGCGATGAGACACTGGGGACAGGCAACAAAAAACTACCCTCATTTTAATGAGACAAAGTGCTGTAGGCAGCCAGCAGCAGCAATGACAATCCCCTCCCCAGAACTAATTGCACAGACTCAGAGAGGTCCAAAGTCACACTAGAATCTCTGAGGCACCCCTTGTTCTGAGAAAGAAAAGTCACGATCCAGTAGTCTTTGCAGTACTGTAGACTGAGAAAACAAACCCGTTTCTATTTCTTAACAAAGCCAAAACATCATCTCATAGGGATCACATTCACCATTTCTGCCGATGTCTCCAGTCTCACAGTGTTGAAATGGGACTGATCAGCCTACGATGGATTGCACATCACCCAAGAAGAAAGGAAGGCATGGAAAAAGGCATACAGTACATTATATACTGCTTCACGACAATGTTTACAAGGTGGGGGGAGGATGAATGTGAGGGAAGAATTATTGCTGTTTCAGTAATACAGTATGATAGCTAAACCAAATCAAACAAGATCACAACAGTCAGTATTTTCACACTGCAGGATGATGGTTCATGTTTTGCCTAAGGATGAATTTGCCCATGGGATTGAGGGAAAGAAGGGAGTCCCAAGGAATGGAGTCAAAGTTACACCTGGGATATCAGCTGCATATTGAAACTTGGAGATCGAGACTGCTTGGTTAGGGGAGCTACTGGGGGAAGGAGATCTTTACCTTCCCCAGCTTGGCCTAGTCGGTCCTCCTGTAGACTGATAGTTGAAAAGCGATTGGTGTTGCCAGTTGTTAGATTGGTAACACCCTCTGTACCAGCTCCGACACTAGAGCCTGCTTGACTGCCATTGACATAGTCAAATGATTTACTGGAGGAAGCACTGGCAGTCCTGATCAGGCTCAAACTGTTGGTTTTTGGCACCACCTGCCCAGCAGGCAGGCTAAGGTGTTTCTTAGTAGATGTCATCTCAATTATATCTGCACTGAGGTCAGTGGATTGGCGCACGCACTGCTTCCGAGCTACTGAATCTCGAGGGCTCTCATTGGATTTTGCCACTGAAGAGGTTTCTTTATCCTTAGCAGAACGCCCACTTGCTGTTTTCCTTAAGCTGCCTTTCTGGGATACAGATGATAGAGGTTTGGTCCCAACTGGCTGGCTGCTGAGGGAAGCTCCTGATGAAAATCCTTCATCAGCATCATTAAGGTTGACAGATTCTTCTCTTCCATTTACACCTTCAGTATCTATTAAGATAAAAGAAACAACCAAAAAACCCCAGACAATGAGAACACACAGTAAGGATTCAAGTTCTATGAAGACAGACGTGCACAGAATGACAAAACAAACCTCATTTGATAATCCACCTGGTTTCCACCTGCTTACAATGTCTGATTCTCAACTAATAATCTTCCTGTCATAGTTAGCAGAACAACAGAATCCAACACTACGTACTCCCTGAGCTTGATTTGCCTTTCCTCTACATCCCTTTCATCCATTAAGACCATTTCCCAAACTTCATTTATGAACAAGAACTAGGTAGGCCCCGTTTGCTTAGTTTAGTTCTGGCAGTAGATACTGGCGACCATTCTCCTCCAACACATGGTTAAAAAAAAAAAAAAGGCACCACAGAAAAGTGCTTTTCACTACTCTGAGGCAAGACCTAAGCACGTTTAGGATTTCTTCCAGTATGTTCTACTAAATGCTCAGTAAGCTATGGAATTAGGCTGTTTCCTAGGCCAACAGTCATAGTGCTCCAACAAAACTAGAAAGCTTCTGTTGTATGTAGCTAGCACTTCAAACAACGTGACTATGTTCTGTAGGAGACTATCCTAATTCCTAGCTTTCTCTCCTCTGGAGCTTAAGTCTCACAAAATTTCTAGCAACACTGTCTAGGTGCTTCTACTGCATTTGATTTTATCTGGATTTTTCAGAAAAAAACCTGCACAAGCACTGTATTAAGAGAATTTTAACCTCTGAAACACTTCATATAGTAGAAGAGGCACTGTGCTTCTGACTGTAATCTCCAAGAGGAAAGAGGTGCCTGAGAAACTCCTTTCTTAAATTCTTGTTTTCAGGCCTACAACATGAGTAGAATTGCACACAAAAACTTACTATTTTTTTTTTTTAAATACTATTCCAGTGCTTTTCTTAAGCTCCAACTACTCAAAAGAAGAGTTACTGTTTCAGTGGAAAACTGAACAACGCTCAAATTTTAAAACCAAAATGAAGACTGAATTTTTGCTCCATGTATCTCATTTCAATGGGAACAAATTAATAAAATTTATCAATCTTAGCAGAAGGCATTTATTCAGGCTATAAAAAAAATAACTTTTTTTAATAAAAACTGTAGAGCTTAAGTAAACTGTAGAGAATGTATTTATGAGAAATCTGCAAAGTCTATGGATCAGGCTGAGCTACAGCCACTCAACTCGCAGCTTATTCAACCCAGCTGATGCCAGGCAGTCCACTTATGGAATAGGGTACAATTGTAAGGTTCTATGAAACTAATATTGAATGGAATTTCATCCTTTCACAGTGATTGCTAGCAGAGTGTTAAGAAACATTTTACATTATGGCAAGCAGAACAGACATCAAAGGTTTCAGAGTTGCTGCTGCCTCTGCGTAACAGGAAAGCAGTCTGATACAAATACACATTTCTGAAGCGTAAAGCAAAAAAGAAAACCTTCCATGGAGATTTCGCTATTCCATTTTTAAGCTACTACTTTTTTTTTCAGGAAATTTTGTCCTGCTTGGAATTAAAGTTGCTATGCATCAGCTTACAAGATGGCTTATTAAGCCATCTCTCCAGCCTCTCAGAACAACGCAGTTTGAGGTTTTTCTGTTGCATGACATAGTTCTATTTGACTTATTAGCCTTCCAGAAGCAGAGAGGTAACATAGTTCATGCTACTGCAGTCTTCCTTCCTTGGTAAAGACCTTAGCCTTAGAAAAGAAAGTTTCCTTGGCTCCAAGGAGTATTATTTGAATAAAGGATGCGTTACTTTCTTTAACTTCCTGTAGCCATATTTAAAACAAATACAGTTTCTCCCCCACCTGCACACTCCATTTGGTCAAACTAGGCTTTCATCTTTGCACTGAGCAACAAGTATATTTTCCTGCATGTAGACACTGAGATATTTTATTCCCAATCCCCCACATCTCCATTACCCTCACCCCCAACCTTCCCCCACAGAATCAAAAGGTGCTAGTAAAAATTATATAACTGGAACATACTGAAAGCAAAAGCACTTTTTCAATAATCAAACATTTCTCTCTTTTAACATAATCATGCAAAGCTGAATGAAAGCATGTTTGGTTACAAGCAGCAATAGCAGCAACTCAAGTCCCCTCTCAAGCCCTTTTTATTGAAATTAAAGATGTGTAACTTGCACAAAGGTGTCTCCAGACAATATTGCTAAGCCTTGAAATTTCATTTAAAATCTTCAAAGTTTACAACACTGCTAGGTGATGGGATGCTAAACAGATATTCCTATTCAGTGACAGTAAAACAGAAGAGTCATGTTGAAAAACTCTTATTTTATTCATAGAATTTAAAGACAAGACTGAGAGGGGTCGATGCTAGCTTTTGGATGCTGCAACTATACAGAGGCCCAAGCAGCTCAGCAGTGATCAAAAATGAAGAAGATAGAGAAGACAACATGCAAGAGAATTTCTGTCTAGTCTGATCCATATGCCTACAGAAGTTCTTAGTGGATTAAAGTAATTCAGCAAACACATGTAATTCCCAGTACATGTTAGAAACTGCTCTCAGAAACAATCAAGAATGTTTGAGTCCTTATGTACCCTGACGGGAAAAGAAGGATGAAGTAATGTTTTCTTTTCCCTAATAGACCAAGAAGATAATTTCTAAAGAAAAACTCAAAATGTACTCCCCCTGGCAAGGACTCTTCTACTGCCAGGCCAGAAGAGAAAGAGGCAGTGCAACCCAACAGAAATATCAGTTGCACTACAATGTGTATTCAAGACTCTCACTGTTCCTTATCAAACTAAGTCTGTCTCCAAAGAATGTGTTATTTAGGCCTGTACATAATTAATCCTTTAGATCTAGATGGAGCATTCTCCACTGTCCCAAAACAGTGCACATAACCACAGCTGCTACCAACCAGAAGGAGAATACCTTGTAAGGCATTACTGAGTCATTCATGAAATCTTTTGCCCTTTTATACATACTGGATCAAAACAGTGATCTGAGGAAGTAGGTTTATGTTGCTTTTTAAAATAATAGATAATAGTATAAATATTTTATATAGTTAAAATTATAGACAACAATACATACACACAATTCTACAAGGATAATCAAGCCAAACTCTTTTACTTGGCCTTCACCCATATGCTATCAACTGAAAGACTCCGGTTCATCCAAGCATGCAATTGGACATTACTAATGCTACAGAAGTAAAGGATATTCTATCCATGTGGAATATGAGCGTTATTTGGCCGTACACAAGAACATATTTTACTACATAGTGTCTTAAAAAAATTAAGACTGGAAGGGCACATCTTTATCAACCTATTTTCCGTGTCCTGTCTCTCCCAGAAGGTTCTCTGCAACAGAGGACTTCTCTATATCCTTCAGGTCATGCACATGCAAAGTTTAGTAAAATTGAGTAAAACCAACTGAACAAGTGAATTTAGTTCTGAGAAGACAGGACTTACTGAGCATGCTCAAATGCACCAAGGAGTAAACTACACCCACACTCAATATTTTTATGCACTTGTCTTCTACACAAGTCTTAATTATTGCTTGATAGCTATCTTGATTAAGGGGTAAGGATTCTGTGATAACACTATATTAAAAATTCTCCAGATTTTATTTCCAGAAGAACAGATCTGAAAACTAGGTAACTCATATCTAAATGTGAAAATAAATGTCATTTATGATCACCTGATATGGTTACAGAGGCTGAAAATATCAAAGGAATGTTCATATAGAACTGAAAACTTAAAATAGGCAAATGCTTGCAAATATGTTTAGCCAAATTTACAAGTATTTAATTCTCATCTCTGAGACGAAATCATGATTCAAATTCAGTACTCAAAAGCACATCTTATACGGGGTAAGGATGATAAAACTAATAGATGAACAAAGCAAAATAAAAAAATCGGCAAAATACATTTCTGCCAAGTATTTTTTGCTTTAGGGTAGTCACACAAAGTCCTACAGCATTTATGTGGACAGCATGCCCGAGAAAAAAAGCAGTAATTGTTTCTAAAGCTTTTTCTTGAAAATCCAAGTGTTTTTTTGATACCTTTATTTAAAGTAGTCAGTACATTCATGTAAACAAGTTGCACATGTGTGAATTTTCAATGAAAGGATTACTAGCAAAAAAAATCAACAGTTGTATATCTGACTTAAATAGGCTCGACTTTTAATGGGAATGAGAAATTTTGTCCTTAGAAATGTAAAAACCACAGATTAACAAGACACTACTGTAATGAAGCTGCGGCCAAATCCAGTTACGCTCTATACTGCCTACTATTCAGGACTAGATTCATGTTCATCTGGTTCATTTTTCCCTCCTCCTGAATATTAGGTTAAACATGCTCAGTAATAGAAACTTTCCAAGCAATCCAAAGCTCTTGGCTATTACCCCACGTTCTTTGGGTTTGTTTTTTTTTAGTATTTCTTGCCATGCCAAGCAGTCTTTTGCCACACAGATGCAAGCCCCAGGCCAGCCCACATGATAAGAAAAGGTAGTACCTGACCTGGTGTTAGGTATATAGGGGATGCGTGTATTGCAAAGAGAAGCTAATACACCCTGGGATAGTGGAAACACACACTAGAATGGAAAGAAGTTCTGCTTGGGGATAGGGAGCCAGGATCCTCCTCCAGCAACTGCCTCACTGACTTCTGCCTCCTCATCTCTGTCCTACCCTCTGTTGTGGCTGCTGCCAAGGTGGGCTCCAGGAAGCCATGATCAGGGGTCCTGCGCATCAGCACCTCCCCCTCTTGCTCACGTTTTATCCCTAGGTCTGTGGAGCCGTGTTGGATCGGTGAGCCAGGTATGCTTGAGTCAGCCTCGTTTGAGAAGTCAAAGCCATCTGGGATTCAACATATAACATTTTAGTGCTTTGCTATTCCTTTCTTGGCATTCCAACCCAGGCAGGGAAAATAGAAGATGTATGCAGGCATATAACAAAACACAAAACACTACCCATGCTTAGTTAAAAGTTGTGAGAACACCCACAGAAAGGAACAGGTGGGCTACACAGTAGACCAGAGACTATCAAACATAACGACAGCTACAGTGAAGACAAACATGACCCACAGTCCTGAAAATGAAGGACAGCTACTTGTTATCCTCAACACCTTGGATTCAGCTGAAACCCAGTGGTCATCAAATCCTTTTGTACATAATAGAGAGGCAAAAAGAAAAAAAATCAAACAACAAAACAAGTACTACAGAAAAATATGTAATCCTTGTTTTCAGATTCTTTTTCCTTTAGTTTATATCACGTTTTACCACCAGCCATTTATGCATTTTTTAACAAAAATCAGTATTTTATACATGCAGCAACAAAGCTTTATAAAGTTAGATGAAGTGTGTTCAAATCAAGCTTTTTGCTACACCTACACTGAAGATATCACACCAATTACTACATACTTGTTTCTGTCTTCATACAGTCAAATGCACTTGCATACAACATTATTCATTGCTGAGGAAGAATAAGGACTAAGCTATCCAAAGCTATTTTATGATATGTCCCCTCTCTAAATTGGGCCATGTAACAGTAGAAGTGAGATGTTCAGCTTCTCCCTCTTCCGTTGCTTTCTGTAGCTTCAGGCAGCTGGAACCCTATGAAGATCTGGTCACTACCATTAATACCTTGAGCTATATATGATGAGAGGCACTTGAATTTTAGTGTGGATTAAAGAAAGAACTCAAATTCTAAGCCAAGCTCTACCCCTACATGGAGAAGAAAAAGCTTATTGAACATTTTCCAGCTTCTCCATTTTTTCCGTCCACTTCATGGATAATTACCAAATGAAAACCAAAAGAAAACACTCCAAATGTTCATGTTCATGCAGTGCTCTGAAGACAAAATTACTATGCATTGTTATGGTGAATCACTTTTGAAAAAATAACCAACTGAAAAAAACCCCAACCAAATGTTCTGCAAACATTTAAACTCAGAAGCAAGATTACAGACATGATGATGAATACAGTACACTACAGTATTTGCTTTTGGCAGAGAAAGCTCACCCTCTCTCCTCCAGCGATGGCGACGAATAGAAGCTGTTGTAATAGCAGTCCGAGAAATCCTCGGCACTGTTGGAGTCACTTCTACTTTCAGTACCTTCTGGCCTTCTTGCGATGCATCAGGAGCATCAAAGGGCAGTGAATTCTTCATGGCATTAGCAACCTAGAGATAAAAGTAAAATCACAGAATCATTCGGGATCAGAAGGGACCTCAAAAGATCATCTACTCCAATCCCCCTGACACAGCAGGATCACCTAGAACAAGCTGCACCGGATCACTAGATAACTTTGAGAAGA
>VZRI01001993.1:2725-12748 GCA_013397515.1 Upupa epops
AAGTCTCTTTCTACCTGAGTACTCTCCAAGATCTCCATTCCTAGCCTATAGTTCTGCCTGGGGTTGTTATAACCAAAATGCACAACCCGACACTTAAAACACATCCTATTAGAGACTGCCCATCTCTTCAGTCTGTCCAAGTCCCTCTGCAGTGCCCTCCTACCGTTCAACAAATCGACATGGGCTCCAGGCTTGGTGTCATCCACAAATTTGCTCATGATGGATTCTTACTCGTAAGCTTTCAAAACATTCTTCACCCCCCAAACTAAATAGTAGTCAATGCATTCATGTGCATACCTTAATAAACCTAGAATTTTTAGGGTTTCTGTAACACAGAGAATATTAGCTTCAGTACTTACAAAGGATAACCATCTATAATTTCCATAACAACTGCATGCCTGTTGTAATCCACAGGTTTTGGAACAGGAAATTTTCTGTCATACAAAGCCTGGAAAGACACAACATATGGAAAAATTAAAATTTAATAATTAAGAATACATTACAGATATTTACATATATGTATTTACATGACACATTGTCCTGTACGTGGCTGTGGCCTTGAGGCACAGTCATAAGAAGTGCACAGGCATGATGAAATGAGAGCACAGTCATGATGAGACAGTGATGTCTTCAACAGTCCATTATCTAAAGGTAAGATTACCTCAGGGGGTGAAGGCCTCCCCAGGAAATCTTCCGTTGATACAATGATGTCTCTGGAACAGCTTGGATCCTGAAATGTTGGTAAGCCAGTGGCCCATCTGAAAGTACTTCTGCCTCTACTATACCTATTGTTTTGACTACAGACTCATGTTGCCTGCATGCACAGACACACACACTTCAAAATATAAAAATCAGTCAGTTACAGACTGAAGGGGCAGAAAGCAGAAAGCAAGCAAGCAAGGGGACACGTAAAGGGTATACCCTAGAACCTGACCCCAAAGACTGCAAGGGGGCATCAACAGACTTCTCCCTCTCCTCTCTGATCTACCTCCGTGGTTAAGAACTCTGCTCTTTTTTTAATAATCCTAGTTTTATTCACAAAACACAGAAGCTCCAGCAAACTCCCATCTAAGATAAGCAGTAAATATTACAGCAGATGCAGTGTACATTACTTAGATGCTAACTGAAAACAGGAAATCACTTGCTTAAAATGGAAGACAATGTAACACTCATCTGAACTTCCACTTCAAAGACAAATACATTTTCTAAGTTTAAATTGCTATACTGTCTCAGATTTTATGCTTCTTGAAGAAAACCGTAACATAATGGAAAAATTACAGAATTGTAATGGGGAACACGGTGTCAGCCGTTTGAAAAAAAATCCTCAGTAAGCTTCTGCCAGCACAGTTCTGCCTATTTGCTAATCTTTACTCAGCTGCTGTAAAATGAACGATCATTCTTAAGTACTACCATTACACTGAATATTAACTAAAGGTATGTTACAATATTTTGAGGCCCTCCTGTTTGCTTTTTCTAACAGAAGTTCAGTCATTCAGTTTGATCCATTCAACTACTTCATGGCTCATTCTTTTCCTAATCATTCTCTTCTTACCAGTAAATTTTTCTAAGACAGAGTTCTAAGTTAAAACAACATTAACGCAGCTTTTGTTACTTAAATATTACACTGCTATCACTTTTCAGTACACAATTAATACTTTTATCACTTAATTTTCAGGGAAACTGACCACCACGATTATATTCCTGCAAGTTCTGACCACGTAATTTTTTACCAATTGGACCAACCTAGACCAATACAGAGGTTCTAAATGATGTTTAGAATCCTTCTTTCTTTCTTTCTATGGAGGGCTGGCAAGATTTTTTAAGGCACACAACAAAATAGTTTTTAGTGTACAGTACTGTTGAATAGCACAAAAGGAAAATGGAAAACTGTTTTTGTATAAATAATTTGTTTTCCATTAGAAATTTTCAAACACTATTTAGCATCTACATTTTTTAAAAGCAGTTCATAAAATTTGGAACTTAGAATACCGACATGTGCACGTAAACTAGATCTTTTCCCATAGTATAGAACAAAGTGTGACTTTCAGAACACTTTTCTGGACTAAAAGATTTCCCTCAACAGTACAGCAACAACTGGAAATGTACTAAATAATAAATAAATGGAAAAATGCAGCCGAACAAACAGAAAGAGACATCTTTTAGAAGAAAAAAGCAAAACTCGTGGTAGATAAATTATATGTCTGTAAATAACATCATTATGGTATTCTCTTATGCTTCTTTTACAAGTTACTTTCATTGTAAAGCTTTATTTTTTCATTGGAAAGTATATAAAATCTACAGCACTGAAATTTTCTAAATTGTATGCTTTAAGTCCATTAGGAAAGGAATTCGTTGTTTTAAAAAGCGTACAGCAATTACCAACTTCTACCAAAAGTCTGAAAAACTTCTTCTAGTGTATTACAAAAATATCTTGCGAGACTATATATGTAGAACATTAGAAAGGCCAAAGCCCAGATGAAATTTAATATGGCCACTGCTATATAATACAATAAATAATGTTTCTGTGACTACATTAACAACAAAATGAGACCTATGAAGAATCTACATCCTTTACTGGACGCAGGGGAAAACACAAAGATGAGGAAAAGGATGAGGTATACCAAACACAAGTTCTTTATGTCTTTAACAGTAACACCACCTGTTCTCTGAATCCCAAAAGAAATCTCCCAGAGGAAATTAGCAGTGACCTACGACACCAATGAGAGGCACTAAAGTCTAAAGGACTACATGAGATTCACTCAAGGGTTCTGAGCAAAACAGCAGTACTTAAAACTCTTTCCAACATTTGCCAGCAATTGTGGCTAACCAGGGAGGTTCCTGTTGACCACCCATATGTTTTCGGTCCTGCACTTGGGTCATAAGAACCCCATGCAAAGTAATAGGCTTGGGGAAGTGTGGCTGGAAATCTATTTGTCTGAAAAGGACCTCAAGTTCTTTGTTGATTAACAGTCAGCCGCAAAAGACAGCAGTGTGCCCAGGTGACCAAGAAGTCAAATACCATTCCTGGGCTGTATTAGAAACTGTGGATAGCAAGAGCAGGTGAGTGAATTGTCCTCCTGTACGCAGCATTGGTGAGGCTGCACCTTGAATACTGTGCCCAATTGTGGCCTCCCACTACAAGGCAGACACTGAGACCCTGAAGCATGGCCAAAGAAAGGCAACAAAGCTGGTGAAAGGTCTAGAACACAAGACCTAGAAAAAGTGACTGTGGGAGCTGGTGTTTTTTAAACCAGGAGAAGAGAAGGCTGCAGGAGACCTTATTACTCTCTTCAGCTCCACAAAAGGAGGCTGTAGCAAAGTGATGGTGAGTTGGTTATTTGCAGCAATGGTACAAGAGAAAATAGTATCAAGTTGCACAGGGGAGGTTTAGGTTGGATAGTATGAAAACTTTTGTTACAGAAGGGTCTGTCAAGCATTGGAGCAGGCTGCTAGGAAAGAGCATCCCTGCAGGAATGTAAAAGACATATAGACATGGGCTTTAATGGTGACCTAGCAGTGCTGCCTCGATAGTTAAGACTTGATGGTCTTAAAGGTTTCTTCCACCAATACAGTTCAGTGATTGTCAGTACTGTGTGAATGCCCACCTACCTTCATATAGGCAAACTCCTTCATTGCTGCTAGCCGGGATAAGTACAGCCACGACATTTTGTGTCTGTGTTTGTGGTAGTCACGTTTGTTTTTCAGACTGCGAAACGAAGTTCTTCCAAGCCTATGCAATTTCAATGCAAAGCGTTGCTCCTCTTGATTTTCAACAATATAAATATCTAGAAGACACATAATGGCATAATTCTAATAAATAAATTAGATCTAACAAACTAGCATCTGATGAAGAAGTGCAGTCATTTGTCATGTCACTTCTCAGAATTACGTATTCTGACATGGTAAGTTCTATTATTGTTAGCCAAATTTGTGTACTGTATATTAGAGAACTGAAAAAGAAACTACTGTTAAAGAGATCACAGTATTTCATTAGAAGAAATATTTATGTCATCTGAAACATCTTCCAGAGTAGGAGATCTTAAGGTTCCTATATTTAGGTTAACGTTCCCAGGCTATGTGCAGAGTAAAGAATAAAAGTAAGCTATGGTTGAGAGAAATCTAAGGCACAAGTTACGAGTTCTTAATCACACTTTGAAAAAGCCACCTTCCTTCTACTATGTGGACAGAAAACCCAAATGGTTAGCCTCTTAATTCAAACAATGCTAACAAATAGCCTATGTTTAATTTCTACCATTTATCCCCTCCTCATTCTTCAATTATTCAAGTCACATGCTGTGCCAAACTGAACATAAGAGGAACAGAGACAGTATCCCAATAGTTTTGAGGCTCTTTTACTTGCTTTTAAGTGGAATGAAAAAGCTATTAAAATGAATTAATATTTATAATTTTATTACCTGATTCTTTGCCAACACCCATCTGGTTTCCAACACAGTTTATAACTTGTCGAGAGGACAGAGTTTTCAAAGCCAGGTAATCATATCCTGCATTAGTTAACCGATAACCCTGGACAGCTAGGTAACAATAAAACACAAAACATTCAATTCCTCATGTATTCAATACATTTAAGGTCTCAGTTTAGTCTTGTTTCAGCTAGCAGTACAAAACATTCAAGCAATATTCTACCTCCTAGTATAAACACAATTTAAAATAACTGTAAAGATGTTTCAATTCCTGGAAGTTTCAAGAAAATGGACAACTGAGGAAAACCAATCCTGCTGTGAGCCCCTCTCTAACAGAGGCAACAGTATTACTTTAACTAGCCTGGGAAAACCCAATAGACCTTTTCTCAAGATACACTTATAGGAGAGACAGCAGGTATTCATGATTTTGTCATGACTTATGGCAACCCTAAATAATCTCAAGAAATGATTACAAAGAAAATGAAATGAAACAGAGAAATGAAAACAGAGAGAGATTTTCTGTAAACTTATACAATGTGCTTGCAAAGCTAGTTCAACTAGAACACTGAAGAAAACAGGAAAACGCAAGCACAGCTATTACCCATCACATGACAGGGAATAAAACCTACTTCAGTAGCTGTTTCTGAGAGGGTAAAATGTGCAAGTCTTTTCAAGTTTACTGTAAGACACAACCATCTCATCTGGATTCCTGCATGCATTTCAACATAGCTTTAACTGATGATTCCTTTATTTTTCAATCTATTTTGCACAGACACCAAACTATTTCTTCTCTGCCCACCATCTACAGCATCTAGCGCTGCATAAATTCATTATTACTGGGGTAGGTCTGAGCAAATGTAAGACTACCAAATGTTCTGCTCATATGTGCAAAGCTGTGGTACTTCTGCAAGCACCACTGTGAGGCATCAGGGGCAGAATGAAAGAGCACACACTTCAATCCAAGGGTCAGACTCACTTTTATTTCGTTCGTGGGCTATAAGTTTGTGCTTCACTAACTCTCTCAAAATTTTATTACAGCCACCATGTTTAAGGCTGGCAATGGAAGCAAGTAAACTAGCAGGAACTATTTCATGGTTCTTCATGCCCATTTCCACCTAAAAGAGTAAATAAAAATAGATGTGTTAGCTAATACATTCCATAATGAAATAACATCAGTTCCCACATGAAACTAAAATCACTTACAATGGACCTTTTTTTAATGTTTTACCCAAACCTCTGAACATGGATCACTGCTCCCTGATATCCTTCATATATTTCAGCCTTGAAACTTCTACAATACTGGCCAAGAGAAAAATGGCTGACTAAATTTCAGCCTTTGGAGTGGATAAAGGAGGTGGTCTACCTTTCTAAAATGAGACTCTTGCCTCATACTTACATAGACATGACTCAATTAAACGTTTTAATAGAACTCCTGCTACCAGAACTGGAGCAGCCTGAATTTACCATGCAACTAGCTAAGCTAACCTAACCTAACACCTAAGAAAGGGAGTGGCTGTTCACCACTCCCTCTTTCTCCTGTTATTGTGCTGATGCAAATTACTCATTATTCCTCACTAAGCCGTCTGATTTTTTGATGTATTTCTTTTTATGTATACAGGTAACTAGTAACTGCACAGGTTAGTTCTTTGGTTCAGATGCAGGCCTGCTGGTGTTTTTAGGTCCAGAAACATTCCCTGCCCCCTGAGGGCACTAACTAGTATTGAGCAGGGCTTGGTAATAAACATGAGCCACACTTCAGCACACTGCAGTGATCTGCGGCTCCCTAGATCTCCCAGCCTGGATCTCCCAAAATGCTTTACTAGTTTGTAAGGGTCTTAGACTTGTTTGGACTTAAAATTCCACAACACTGGAGAGGACCATTGTCCTGAGCTCTTGTGCATACACTCCCAGGACCGGCTTGGACATCCCAGGGATATACAAAATTCTCATAAGCTAAGAACATACCCTCCCTTTTCCAGTCCATAGATTGAGTAAGGAGGTCAGTAACAAGTGACAATGCTGCATACAAATACCAACTTAACCCTCAAAAATACTGGTATTATCAGAAGTTGACAGTATCATGCACAGATAAACATCACCACAGGTAATTCACAATGTACGTAAGGATTTACACATCTTTGCTACGCAAGCAGACAGACCAGCACAGTAAGTATGGCCTATTTAACTAATACACAAACTGAGTGCAACAAAATAGGTCTAACACATTTTAGTCAGATCTGTCATTCTCTCAAGCCCTCGGACAAGCCATCAGGTAACAACTCACCCACCACCGCTCTACCCCCGGCGGGGCGGAGCAGAAGAATGAAAGGTAGGGCAGAGTGTCGTTTAGACCTGCACAACACCAACGATGAGATCACACTGACGCCCTGCTCCCCCTGGCCACCTCTCCCTCTCTGATCTCCGTCCCGCAGCCTTTCCCTAGACGTGCTGGCCATGAGAGCAGTGCAATACCGAGTGTCTCCTAGGTTGACTCGACCCTGCTAGCCTAGCTACGGAAATTAACCCTACTGGAGACGAACGCAGGCCAGCTATGTGCTGAGAAACTTATGCGTGTTTCCCGCTGGAGACAGGGAGCCCAGACCCATCAGCACGTGAAGAGAAACCGCTGACGGCATCTCACCACTGGAGGCCGCTCTGCCGACAGACCCCTGCGAGGCAACCCACCGAAGAAAAGAACGGCCCGATCTCACCTCTCCTTAGCGGGAGACACCAGCACCAGACCCTAGAGGAGGCGGCAGATACCATTTCCCCCTAGCTTTCCGCTGCCAATTCAGTGACCCGCCCGGCCCCGCGCTACGTCTTCCTCCGCCAGGCCTCCGCGTGGCTTACCGCTGTGAGGACCCTGAAGTGCTCCCTGGAGAGATATCGCAACATCACCACATTCAGCTTCCCCATGACCGCTGTGGCAGGGACGCGCCAGAGGTGTCCAAAGATAGATGACTGCAGGGAGACCACGACCAGCCGCCACGAAACTGTGCCGTTATCGCGCGTGCGCGACGCTCTCGAGGCAGTCGCGTCGAGCCGCTGCTAGGCCGAGGGTGTCACGTGCCTGGGTCCTGGCAGATACTCGAGCTCCCATAGCCCTCGGACGTGCGTGCCGACCTTCGATCGTCACCGGAGCAACATCGGCCAACAACCTACACTGCATACGCCGCTGCGCCGAGAGTCCCTGCACCTTGTTTCCGGCTGCGAAAGAATTAAAAAGTTTGTGCCTGCATCTGCCAAGACTCGCTCCCTAGCGGAAGCTCCGCGTGGCGCAAGCGCGCAGCACTCCCGGCCTGGCTCGGCCCCACGTGTGGCGTCAGAGCGGGAAGAGCGGAGCGAGAACTGGGTGTCAGCGGGGCGGAGTGCAGCGTGCGTGTCCGGCTTGTGGAGGTCTTGCTCCCTGGTTTTACACGGTCGTCTCTCAAGGCTTTGGAGTGGCGGGAAAGGCGTTTTCCGATTGCTTTTTACTAGAAAACTGTTGAAAATACGTATTTGCATAACTTAAACGTTGCTACCCAACGTCCCCCCCCCCCCCCCTTCCCCCGCCTTTTATCTTTTTTTCTTCTTTTTAAGCCTTTTCGACCAGACAAGTGAAAAAGATGTTACTTTTTGAGGAGGGATCCTTGAGAGGAGTTTGAAGGTGATAAATCTATGCATTTTTGCCAGCAGCTACGGCAGAAAACATGTATAAACCTTGTATGGGTGCAGCACACCAGCCTGTGATACAGTGCTCTCTGAGTGATGAGGAACATTGTGTAGCGGAATGGCACGTGTTGAAGTTCTGTGCAGCAGTGCTCAGCCTTGTCCAATGGGAATGCGCCTTCCTCCTGACAACTATTATATAAAAGAACGTGATAAATAAGGATAAAAGTTTTGCTTTCACCTTTTTCTGGAATTAAATATTGCAAGTAGTTAAATAAGCTCTTTTGTTAGAAGTTGATGGGAGGAGGGAGTTTTATTGCTCCGGCTAAAGCATTATCTGGTGTAAAGGAATGTGACAGGAGGGATAGCACCATATGGACAGGATCAAAAGGTTATAAATTTCAAGCAGGAGACACCTTTCCATAAATAATGTAAATGGTTGAAATGCATGCATGTGTGAAAACACTATAAAGTTTTGAAAGGGTCTGTTTTGTTTTTTGTGTGTACCCAGCGCTATATGTCCTTTGGTGTACTGAATTTGTCTCCAATAAAATCTTCAACAGTATGTGGACTTGTTTCTCACAAGACTAAACCAGAAAATGCATCGTCCTGTGATTCTGCTATGGTATTCTCATCTGCCTAACTTCCACAGCCTGCTGATAGGGGAATCTGCTTCACTTGGTTTCATAGCAAAACTGCATTTTCAATATTCTTTGACACATACATGTTTGTGTACATGTATGTGAATGATAAGTATAGGGACAGAAAAATCTCGTATTTATAATTTCTCTAATGAATAACAGAGACTATACTGGACTATATACTGTGTACTAGGTGTACAAATACTGCATGTTGTTTGTTAAAGTAGTTGTGTAAACCCCCCAAAGCTCTACTTAAATGTAAGATTTAAAAACTGCTGTTCTCAAGACAGGTGGGACTTTAATTAGCAGCAGGTAAGATGGTTCAAGTGATTTTGAGCAAATTGAATATAATTTGTGAGCAAGCAAATGGAGGGTAACCTGTGAGCAGGGTAAGAGGAGAGGAGCCCTGCACCTGATTAAGAGGTAAGCATGAGAACAAAACAACCAAGCCCTGACTTGTAGTGATAAAGGATGGCACAGGAGCTGGCGGTATGGCAGAGGCATCCAGAGCACTGGCAGCACCAGCCTTTTATTGGCATGTACCAGCACGTGTGAACATATGATTGGTGCTCACTAGTTGTAGCACTCTGTGATTGGCTACCACTATGTGTGGCTTGCTCAGAGAGCTACATGATCACCCCATCTGGCTCGTCACACTATGCTTACATAGAAGGTTATATAAGGTTTTGGCCTCTGGCCACACAGTATAATTGGGTCATGGTGTGCCAATCTCTTGTGTGCATTGGGAGGAATATTTCCTCACTGAGGCACTGCCATTTTATCTGAAGAAGTATGCTTATGCAGTGGGAATGTGATGAGTTGCCATCCCTCTAGAACTTAGCACTTTTTTTGTCTTAAATCCTTGAGAACAAGGTACCCCCAAATCACTGAGGGTTAAAGAAAATGTACCTGGAACCAGGGGGTAAAAGGAGGAATTCAGACATCACTGGGTAGTCATCAGCTCAGCCTGCAACCATGCAGGAATCAACTATTTGCTTTAAGCAAATGATGATGAAAAACTAAGATGCGGTGACAAAGTGGAGTTTTACAGAGAAGTGGGAGGGAGTCCACAGCATGCTGTTAATGGCTGCAGCCTCTTACCTATCTTCTCTCTTTTTCCATTTCCTCCTCTCTGCATTTGGTTTCTGGTAACTTGCGTGATTTTTGTACTCTGAGTTCAGCATCTAGACACTTCAGTAAGCTCAATTGCTGTACAGACCTATGGTACAACTCTCCTTACTTACTCTCCTTATTACCTGAGCGAATCCATGCACCTGCATATGTTAAGGGAGGCGGCAGAAGTCATTGCTAAG
>VZRI01001994.1:0-17448 GCA_013397515.1 Upupa epops
CAGGTCCAGAGTAGAGCTACCAAAGTCTTTAGAGAACAGGTCATCTGCAGAGAGGCTCAGGGAGCTAGGCAGGTTTAGTTTGGAAAAGAAAAGGCTGAGGAAGGACATCATTGCCCTGTACAAGTACCTGAAAGGAGGCTGCAGAGAGGGGGGTGTTGGCCTCTTCTTCTTGGTAACTAATGACAGAACNTTTTCCCATCAACCAGGTATTCAGGTTTTTTGTTGGTGTGGGGATGGTTGCACATGGTGATCTTGGAGGTCCTTTCCAACCATGATTATTCTGTGATTCTGTGATGTGGTCTATCTTGACTTCAGTAAGGCATTTGACATAGTCTCCCACAGCATCCTCTCAGCCAGACTGAGCAAGTGTGGTCTGGACAATCAGGTAGGGAGCTGGATTCTGAACTGGCTGCAAGATAGAAACCAGAGTAGTAGTCAGTGGAGCAGAGTCTAGCTGGAAGCCTGTATCTAATAGAGACCCCCAGAGGTCAGTACTGGGACCAGTACTATTCAATCTATTCATCAATGACCTGGATGGAGGATTAGAGTGCACTGTCGGCAATTTTGCTGATGACACAAAGCTGGGAGCAGTGGCTGATACTCCAGAGGGCTGGGCTGCCATTCAGCAGGACCCAGACAGGTTGGAGAGCTGGGCAGAGAGAAATGTAACAAAGAAAACCAAGAGCCAGTGTACAGTCTGGCATCTGGGCAACAACAACCCCAGGTACCAGTATGGGTTGGGGACTGACCTGCTGGAGAACAGTATAGGAGAAAGGAACCTGGGGGTCCAGGTGGACAGCAGGATGACCATGAGACCACACAATGTGACAATGGCATCCTGGGGTGGATTAGAAGGGGTGTGGTTAGTAGATCAAGAGAGGTTCTTCTCCCTTCTACTCTGCCCTGGTGAGACCACATCTGGAACATCGTGTCCAGTTCTGGACCCCTCAGTTCAAGAAGGACATAGAACTGCTTGAGAGAGTCTAGAGCAGAGCCATGAAGATGATTAAGGGAGTGGAACATCTCTCTTAAGTGGAAAGGCTGAAGGAGTTGTGTCTCTTTAGCCTGGAAAACAGGAGACTGAGTGGTAACCTTGTTAATGTTGATAAATATGTAAAGGGTGGGTGCCAGGAGGAAGGAGCCTGGCTCTTCTCAATGTCACCCAATGACAGGAAAAGGGGCAACAGTTGTAAGCAGGAACATAGGAGGTTCCACATAAATATGAGAAGAAACTTCTTTGTGGTGAGGGTGACAGAGCACTGGAACAGGCTGCCCAGGGAGGTTGTGGAGTCTCCTTCTCTGGAGATGTTTAAAACCTGCCTGGACATGTTTGACTTGGTCTATGTGATCACGTTTTTTCAGAGGGACTGGACTAATTGAAGTTTCAAGGTCTCTTCCTAACATTCTGTGATTCAGCTGGAGCCTTCATTATGACACTGCAACTATGGAGCAGTATGACCAATGCCTAGTCCCCTTCTTAGGCTGCAGGATACTAGGTTTTGATGTTTCCTCTGAAATACCAAAATGATGATCCATGGTATGAGGCTGCAGTAATTAACTACAGCAAGAGAAAAAGCACCTCTTCCCTAACAGGCTTAAAAAGGGTGGGGAAGGTCCTCCCTTTGTCACTGACATGTTTAATTGTATCAGTTTTGTGGGGTGTTGGGCCACAAAAAACTCCCACAAACTTATCATGTGACCAAACAGGGGACAAAATGGCAAGTAATGGTGCTTTGAAAGTTAACAAGTACCTCCAGGTTGAAGGCTATGAGAACATCTATGCCATCGGGGACTGCGCAGATCTGAAGGAAGCAAAGATGGCCTACCATGCTAAGCTCCATGCCAACGTCGCAGTGACAAATATCATCCACAGCCTGACACACAAGTCTCTGAAAACCTACGAGCCAGGTAAAACCATCCTCTAGCACCTGGCCGTGTTTTACACATATGTACACAACATAACTTACATAGGACACTATAGACGTGAAGGAGGCTGCACATTCTTACTGAAGATACTGTTGATGTTAATTACATGTGTCAGTCTATGAACACAAGGTATCCTTTCTTCACTAATACATTCCTGATAAATCTACTGCTGGGCACCTGCTATCCATGCTTCTTTTTCTTTCATTTGCTTACTGTCCAACTGGATTCTAGAAAAAAGTTGATTACTTGATTTTCTCCTATTAAACCATACAAAAAAGCCTGAACAGTGTAGTTTCAAAAGTGTAACTAGGCAGGGGGTCTCATTAATGAGCAACTGGTGTAAATATTTACCATGACTGTGTTGAAAGCTGTTCCACAAGGATGGAAGATATCTAAAAGCACATTTTGATTTTTAAAGGTCACCTTGCTTATTTACATTTCTTTCTAGTTACATTTTGTTATTTGACTCCTAGACTCCCTCTTTGGAGGGATGAATAATTTGATACCATGCACGCCAACAGACTAGTCCTTAAGCAGTTACACTATGAAAGAATGTGGTGGACTTTCTACCATGTCATGATCAATTCTCCTTGGGCATCCTTTCCTTATCATGCAGCATGTGGGCCCTGTTTTTAGCAGTACCTGTGGGTATGAGTAAGAGGTGGGGGTGCAAAAGGATGGTTTGGAAGATGTACAACCCTTACCTGTAATAGCGTTTGATACTTAGCTTTGAAGCTGCTTCACTTAAACCTCTACATCTTCTTTCCAGGGTCAGCAACATTCCTGCTTTCAATGGGCAGGAATGATGGTGTAGGCCAGGTAAATGGCTACTATGTGGGACGTCTTTTGGTAAGTATTGCTAAGAGCCGAGACCTGTTTGTCTCAAAGAGCTGGAAGACAATGGGACAGAAAATGCCCTCTTAAGAGGGGATCAGTAACAAACCAACAAGGAATTCAGCAGCTAGAAGAGAGTGAAGGTGTACTTTTATTGCTTGGACAAACTGATGCCTTTGCCTGCAGCACTTCCTAAAACCACACACCAGCATGCTACATGAAACAGGCACCCTGTCTTGCAGTGAGGAGGAGGAAGGAGGCACTTGCCAAACGAAGTGCATAGTTCTCATGATAGAAACCAGGGAAGGACCATTTCCTCTGCTCCCCTGTTGAGTAAAAAACCTGTTTACCTTGTAACAATAAACACCACAGTTTCCAAAATCTCTGCAGTTTGTTTTCCTATGTGGTTTTTCCCTGGCATTTTCTACTCTTGTAAAAAGCACCTGCCTCTCACCTACCTGGAATCTTCTCTGTAACCTGTGGAAAGCCTTGGAGGGGCTACAGTAATCCTGAACCTCAATGTAATGCAACTTTGAATCAGTACCACAGTAGTTTTAAGTATGTTACCTAGAGCACTGAATTTCAGACTTAACCGAACAGCTCCTCTGGTTAAGAAGTGTGATACAGCAAGCAAACAATTACACATGCTGCTGCTTGCTTTCTTAGCGTGAGAAATTCTCAGAGTAAAAGTAAGGTTTCATAGAATCAGTAACCACACTTGATACATCTTTTTTTCTTATAAAACAAACAAATTCACAATGAAATATTCTCAGTAATTACAGAGATCGTGAGTTAAAAGCATAACAGAAACTCCTCATGCATCACTTCTAAATCTTTTTCTCCTCTCTGTGGGCTGGAGCCAGAAGTTTCCTGTTTACTCAAGGGAGAGGAAAAGAGAGCAGAACATTTTTAAGAGCTTTATTTAAAGTGTGTGTGTGTGTGTGTGTGTGTGTGCGTGTGTGTGTGTGTGAAAAATTCACCACTACAAATCTAAAATGAGGTTAACCCTTAAAAAATCCTATGCTAAAACAAGGGACACTAAAACTCCTGAAAAGAGATGGTAACTCAAATGCTTGGGTGATATAAATGGCTAGAGGACTGTGGACAGCATGAAAACAAAGAGACTAAACTCCTCTCACCTCTAGTCACAGCTCTTCATCAAGTCACAACACATCACACTACTACCACGCTCCCCCTCATCACATTGAAAAAATAAAACCCACCTCTAATGCTTTTAATGCTACTCAGGTTTGTTGAAAAATAAAAGTTTCATTTGGCTGCAGTTGCTACTTAGTGTCTAGCTTGGCCATTTCTTGCACATAAATGCCAATACTTTCACTGTCAAAAAGCAGAAAGTAAATGTTCTTCAAGGAGGAAGAGCTGGCGCCATCAAAGTGGGTGGAAATAGCTCTTAGTGTCACTTGGGCTGCAGTCTGTTTTGGGAAGCAGTTTCTGTGTGGTAGGGAAAAGAACAGAACAAGTGAGTGTCAGCCACCTGGGTAAGCATTACACACACACACACACCCACACCCACCCCATGCTGAAAGGAACAAGCCATAGCTGTACCAACTACAGGCTACTGCTAACACAGTGCCAGCTGCAAGGTTGAACACACAAGCCTCAAAGTCTTGACAGCAATATTCGTCTGCTGCTGTATTAGTCTCCTTGCTGACACAGTCACTAGTTTTCATTTGCTTCTACTTTTTATAACAACACTGAGTTAATTAAATAGTCTGTTAGAATTAAACTTGTCCATGCCATGCTGGGCAGACAATACACCTAATGGGATGTTTATATTTGTGGCTGAAAACATAAAAACAGATGAACAAACAAAACATCAACTACTTAGCTGACTTCCTCACTTAGTCATTAAAAAATCCTTTGCTGGAGGCTTCAGTGAAAATAATTCAAATTACAATCCCAAGACAAATTGAGGCCAAAGACATATTCGTTCAGTTTGATGGTAATACTCTATAACCTACAGTCTGAAAAACATTTATTGCTCAGATATGTAGATGGGAAAACATGACAAAGACATTGTCTTATTTGAAAAATCTCTGCCTTTTCTTTTTTCCACACAGCTCTGAGGCCCTTTGATAAATATACAATATAAACCAGCAACACCTGGTAAGACTATTTTCTTTTAGCAGGACTAACTTTAAGAGCAACAGAGAATAAAACAGAACTAGCAAGCAGAAGGACCTACACTAAGATTAGTACTCCAAAATTATTCTTAGTGACTAGATACTATTTCTATTTGCATTAAATGCTATAGCTCGCTTTTGAAAGCTGAACTTTATTATTCAAGAGCAGTAAAACTGTTTATTACATTTTGCTTTCACAACACTGTCAACAAAAGGATTTATGTTTCAAGAAAAAAAAAAAAACCATAGACTTTACTGCTCCTCAACTTAGTATTTTTATGGATCAGGACAAACAAATGTTTTGTCTGTGTAAAAATGACATATTCACCTTCTGTGTATTCAGTGATGTGTGATGACTTCACAAATAAAAATACAACCTGTCATCATATTGCTTACTAGGGCACCACAAGTGGGCAAAATCAGTAGTTACATATCAAATTAATTACGAAGAACATATTCTGCAGTTAGAGGTGCTTGTGTAAAGTTTCTTGCGATAAGAGGCCAAACAAGATTAACAAGAAAACCCAAACCACCAAGCCCATTTTATTTGCTCGCTATTGAGAACGAAATGTGAGGTTTCACCACCATTTTTATAGTTCCCTTTCTAAGGCAGAACTCAAGAAACAACCATTTCCTTTTGAAAGAAAACACTTTGTGTGACTAATCTGTTTAATATATATACACATGTTCTCCGGATAACTTCAGTGAACACCCCACATTTTACCTAGCTCAGGTTGTATCACTGTCACTTGCCTGCAGTGTTATGCTGGCACAATCTTACGAGGATCAACACAGTTGATTCACCACAGCAAAATGGACAGCCCCACAGTCAAAGAATGAAAACTCCTGCTTAGCAATAGAAAAGACATCAAGTCCCCTGGGGTCTCTCTGTATAAAGGTTTTTTGGCAGTTCCATGTAAATACTGTACTTCAAGCTCCTTTAATCTACAGAAGCACAGTGTCAGATGGCACCTGCCCCAGTCTGCTCTGGAGGCAGGGTCAGCCCCTCCAGTGCCAGAGGGTAATGTTCTATCACAGTGATGGCAACTCTCTGACAACTAATTACACCATTGCTACCCAATACAGAATCCTTGTATGCAGAAAGAGTCATACCTGCCACTGGGAAATGGGGGGAAAGCCACTGACTTCAACTTCTTGTCTTCTGCAGCTGTTAAGCAGTTCTTTACAGTTTCTTCAAGCTGCTCTTCACACTTGTCTGAGCCCCATTGTGGGATGTGACAGTGGATGACAAACTTTGCTGCTAGGCCGCTAGACTGAGTAAGGGCAGCTAACACAAACAGTAATATAACATTTAGTTTTCAGTAGAATGCACCCTCCAGTGACCTCCCAATCCAATGTACTTTCTTAGTTACATATAGCTCTCCAAAGAAATACTTGAAGAATTAAAATATGGTGCAGCAGCTCAGTTGCAAATCACACCTTGACTGTTCCATCATTTTGTGATCAATTATTATTTATTTGGAGAACCTGGGGCTAATTTGCTTAACATGAAGTTATTGAATAATAGTTCTTTGCCATTCTCGTTCAGCATGGCCTCTGGCTTTCTTTTATGTGAAGCATCAAAACCTTGCACTGAACACTCTAACACCCCAAAAGACATTTCTGCAGTGCTGTCACAGCTTTATCTGAATGCTCTGCACAAAAATTCTCCATCATCATTCCCACTGGAGTATTAGGGAGCAATGTTTAGGACCACTTCACAGCCAGGTAATTTCAGACAATGACACAAAAATCAAAGATGTTTGTTGAAAGCCTCTGCCAGTTATGTCCAATTAGGAATCTCTTTTTTTTTTGTTTTTTCAGAAAGCCTAATAATTCTCCAGGTGCTGCAGGGTCCACGCAGTATGACAACAGTTTGCTTTCATAGTACTTGTGACCCTCAGCACTCTTGAGTCTCAGGAACCTTAAGTTAAACATCCTGAGATGAGCTGTGCAATTAAAGCTGAAAATGAACAACATGGATCTATTCACTTCACCACCAGAGACATTCTCTTGTGCCACTTACATTTCAACCAGAAAAGACATGTCAGGCCTTTAACCATAGGAAGCAAATTGACCAAAACCAATCCAGGTATCCCTTGAGCAGCACTTGAATTTAAGCCCATTAGGCTAGAGCTCAAGTGTCTGCAGTAGATCTACAGCAATTAATAACCATTATTATCACATGCCTCAGAGTTACAGAAGTAGAAGGGGCAATTTCAAATTCAGCAACACAATGCTTGACAGCGTATCTTTTTTTAACTATTAAAATTAGATTTATCTTCTTTACTGGGACTATCTTTGTAGCATAAAAAGGAGTCAATTTTCTAGTTAGGTGGTCATGTTCAGAGAAATAAAAAGTAGCCTGATCAAATATATATGCCATAATATCAGAGTAAGAGCAAAATTGAAGCAAAGTATCTTGTACAAGAATTTCTCTGTCATGGGAGGTTATGAAACTAGGCTGTTCATGTAGGAATTTTAAAAAACTGGACTACTTAAAGCACTTAAGTAGTGAAATACTAAAGCCAAATAAGGCCCTAGCAGAACATATTGTAAGTTCTCTTCAGCTACCTTCCAGCCACCTTCAACCCTTATAATTTGGAGATACAACCTCAAGTCCCAAACAGTTCACTGCTACTGATAGGAGTAAAATATTTGATGGGAAATCTACTGCAAATTTTATTTGTGTAGTGTAGTTGTGGTGCCTGGGAGAAGAATGGCAATTGGTCTTCCAATAAGCATGCTGGTTATAAAAGATCACATCAAACTTACTTGTGTTCAAAGTAAGGGAATTGGATTAGGTTGCTCATCAAATATACACAAAGCAAGATACTTCACAAACTACTGCTGTTCCTATTTCTCATGTTATGTGAGATTCTGATTTTCCCTAAGGAATGCAGTATAAACAGGACAGGAGAGATGGCATAGAGGTGACAGCACAAGTTTTTCTTAATTTTTGGACTCCCACAGACAGAAAAGAAGAAACATGTACATAACATAAAGGTATATGAATAAACAAGATCAGATCAGAACACACAGCGAAAAGAACATACAAAATGAGCTGTTTCCAAAGAAGAGCACAGTATCAATTTTACCTTCGGCAACTTTCAAAGGTCCTTGCGATTTTCTAAGCTCTTTCACTGTTTCTAAAAACTCTTTCCCTCCTGCCTTTTCCAATGCCTTGCCTGCAAGGACACAGAGCAAAAGGCCTTGGCTTCAACATGAAAAACATGCGTCATTCACAAGAACATTGTGTGCATATTATCCTGTTCCCCCCCCCAGCCCGCAGCAGCATGAGATTTTATAAACTACATTTATATTTACCACTCTACCTAGCCACAAAGTTCACTTTTTACTGGTTGGGAAAATGCCTGTCTGTTATTACTAGAAATAATTTTAATATAATTAGTTGTAAGAATGTGATCTTACTCTGATTTATGGCCATAATAGTGAAGACTGAGACAGATTTTCAGCCTTCAAAATCAATTCAACATACAAACCCTTTTACTTTCCAAAACAAACACAGCTGGGATGCCAGGGAAGGTCTTGATGATTTGCTGTATAAAACAATGACCCAAAAGCCCGCTAACCAGATTCTGTGCCTTTCTATGTGGTCGACTGCAGGTTTTTGCCTCCCTTTTGCTTCAATTTTTATTTATACATCAGCAGTAATATTTTCTGACTTCACATGAGCAGTACAAGGCTTTGTACATCAGCATTTCTAAAGTATGTCAAATCCTATAATGAAAAGCATGACCAGAAGTGTTAATATATAATTTTTGTCACATAATTTTCAGAGGTAAAGAAAAATAATCCAACAAAGAATATAATGATGATTATTTACACCTTTGCTCTTCATGTGATTCAACAAATTATTTGTATTTTGATTGTTGTAAGGCATCGTTAAATAAAAAAAGAAAGATAAATTAGTGATGAACCTGTTACACCTAGTCAGATCCAAGTATCTATTCAGAAGTGTTCTAAGTGACATTTTGTGGCCTGGGGAAGATTCAGATGAAACAGGATGGGATGTCAGCAGGCAACTAGTAGATCAGCTACTGTTCCAACTCTAGACCTGTTTTTTCAGTGTGTAGTAGAGCCTCACCTATTTCCTCCTTGAGGTCTATTTCAGCAGTTGTAGGGTGAATGATGCCTTCTACTCTCATGGAGCCAATATGGCTGATGTCACTCTGTGTCAGAGAAAGCTGTAAAAACAATCATGAATGAGCAGGAAAAAATAAAAAAATATGAATATGCAATCATTTTCCTACCAAAACTTAAAATTAAAGACAACTGGCTTCAGTCTTTCAGAGACTGTTTAATATATGTGCTAAGATTCTGATTTTTAGCCTTCAACTAGTTTATACACCACTCTGATTATTTTCTGATACACCCACAACTTGGGAACTGGCTCCACGTGAAGTTACTGCTAGATGTGTCATACTCTAGCATCACATTTTGAAGAGAAAGGGCTTGGAAATGTTTTTGTTTAAAGATAAAACACCAATATTAAAAAGCTGTCCTCTTGTAATGCTTGCCCCCAGTAAACTACTGCAGGGGCAGAGAAGAAAGGCTGAACACTATTCTGCTCTAAAGACTTCATCACCCAAGTAATTAACTACCCTTTTAGTTGCTGGCATAGATAAGGAACATGCTATCCACCCATACATCTGCATATAGAATCTGGACAAAGCTTGATGCCTTGAGGTGCTCAAAAAAGGCTGCTCCCAAATTACACAGCCTTTTCACTTTGAGCAACAAAGGGCAAAACCATTAGTAAGACTTTACAGTTGCTGAATCTGTGCCCAGCCCACCTCATTTTTTCTAAGACACACTGTAATATTTAAGTCCTAACCAGAACAGTAAGCACATTTTAAGTAAGAAAGTGAGATTAGAGAAAGCACAGATTCTGGAAGAACTTTGCATAGGACTGAACTCTAATAAAGGAGATTAAAGTTTCAGCCAGATTACAGTTTTTAGCAGTCTTTCAGATCTGTTATGTGCCTGGGACTTCCCAGATCACTGCTTTAGCTAAAGATAAGAGTTCAATCCTGTGCTCTGCTTCATACAAGTGTATGCTATCAGTGTTAGTAGTAGAGGGGGCTTACAGAAGCAATTTCATTTAAAACATTTTTCCTAGTGACTTTACAAATTGAAAAAAAAAAAAAGTATCTAGACTGTTTCTCCATAATAGAATGTGTAAGAAAAGCTCCAGCTTCCTTTAAAGGGCCCAAAAACGAAAGAAGGCAAAGAACTCCCAAAACTATGGGACCAGCAATTGGCTGGACACCAAGGACATGCATGTATTTATGGTCGATGGTTTTGTAATCATGGCCAAGCAAGTTGCCACAGTCTGTGCTGAGATGGAGAAGCACCACAATCTACAGCTCTGGTGAGATTCTCAGTTTGAACACTGAGGGCGCAGCATCACATGGGCCACTTTGAGAAGGAGCACCCAGGCACCTGGCACAAACCAAGAAGTGGAAGTTGCTGGGTGATCCTGACCTAGAAATACTCTTACAAGTAATGAACAGCCTAGAAGGTTAAACCTGGCTTGGCAGTATGCCAGGCACAATGCAGTCAAATCTAAACTGAACATAACTAACACAGCTTACCCCCAAGAAATGTATCAGTATAGCTCTCTCTGGAGAAAAGACGTTGACCAGCATTATTCTTAGAAACGTTTTATATGCAGATTTATTTCTTGTGACCCTCTACCTCATTCATGACTTGAATGAGTTTTAGCCTTATATTTGGGGACACAGAGAATATAGATAAGATTTTTGTACTGGCATTAGATCAAAAGGATCCTTCCATTTATGCTAAGATGTACTGCTGCAATGTGTGTTATGACTTGTACTACCTTTTGTCCTGGCACAAGGCTCTTAGAGGATAAGATAGTGAAATCATCCCCAGGTCCATCTTCAGATGTTGAATTTGAAGCTCCTTCTTTTTCATTGTCTTTTTGTTTGTTCTATTGGAAGGGAGACAAAAAAAAAAAAAAGCAAGCACTCTTGAAAGCAAAGAGAAAACATCTGCTATTATTCATTTGCTATTATTATGGATGCATTTAATCTGTTATTACAAACCTTTTCTTCTCAAATCAATACATTGCTCAGAAGCTTTTAATCCCCAATGATCACATAACAGAGGTTTTTCACTGTTTGTATAATGCTGAACACCAGTGGTTCATTTGAGGCATTGCATACATTTGTAGTCAACTTAGGACTCAGGGCACCCACATCCATCTGCAGCTTTACTAACAGTTAATGTTGTATTTATGGGTGGGTGGGTGTTAGTTTATTTTTGTAGCTAACAGAGTAGAGCTCGTGCTAAATCAAACTTAGTAACTTTGTAATCCAAGCAAATGCTCCAGTCTGAAGGAAAAACATCTTTATGGTCTGAAAAAACACTCATAACTCAGTAAATCACACAACTGAATCCAAATTGACAGGAGCGAGCCATCATGCCACCACAAATGAGGAGATCAAAATGATCAAATTAAATAACTAAACAACTGAAGCTTGAATGCAAAATCCCTTTTGTTGTGGGCCACACTCCTTCACACAGCCTAGCTTCAGGAACAGGAAGTGTGCAGATATCTCTTTACATCTATCAGTACTTGATTTACAGTATGTCAAGTAGTTAGCTCTTCTTAACAAGTCCCAAACTCCTCATGTGCACAATTTGAAGTAAGGTAGTAGCTTACACAGAGGCATCCAATGAAGCACCCTGTTAGGCAACTGCTTGATTGTTAAAACTTGTCATTCTCTGGAATGACAATCCAAAACCACTGTTTGGTACAGAAGTATACCAAATTAAACCATTTTGGAAAGTGATGGATGATGGGTAGCTGTAAGGGAAGGTTCAGTGGTCAAGATCTGATTCAATTTCTTCTTCTTGCAACTCTTTGAAAAACTATTAGTAACAGCAAACCTAAGAGCACATGAAACAAAGAACTTTTCAAAGTGACATGTATGTGCCATGCCCAGGCAAGTTCCCAGGAAAAGGAAAATTCATGTATGGCAACCTGGTCGCTGTACAAGGCTGAAGTTGTGACATCTCCAAGTAGAAGATGTTGTAAAATACAGCTTCCTTTATTTTAAAAGCTAGACTTCACTGACACAGTTAAGGGTGAGAGATTTGACACAGACAGCAAGAAAGCACTGAAAAGGGTGACACAGATATCTGAAAAGTTTCCCCTAAAGCTTTGAAGTTCTATGAAAATTCATTAAAACATTGTGTTTGCCCTTATTCCTACAGTTTAGAGAAAAAAGTCCTGGTGTGTCTATTATCAACTTCTACCTCCCTTTTACAGTTTTTTTATAAACAATATAGAAGACCTTCTTTTTTCCCCCCTGATAACCTTAGTTGGTTTTGACCCACTCCTCCTACAGCTCTGGAATCCTGTGTCTACCTCATACTTACCTTTTTGGGTGTCCGGGCCTTGGCAGACTTTGCCTTCTTCCCACTCTTTTTGTTCGCGATGGATTTCCTTCCCTTCTTTTCTGGAGCAGGGGAAAGAATGGTCTCTGATTTGCCTTTGGCACCCCGTTTCTTGGCTAGAAGCTCTGGCTGAATTCTGGGCAGGACACCTCCACTTGCAATAGTCACACCTTTGAGCAACTGCAAGGAGAAGCAGAGTAAATGAACTTGTTAAACAGGTTCTCAGACTGCACTCAAGCTATTTTTTGCTGACTCCCTTACACATACATACGTAGAGCCCACACTTCCTAAAGCATTGCACATCATCCCTCATCATGAAAAAAAACCAAAAAAAATCCACAACCACAAGGAACTTGGCAGGTCACTGGTTGGCAGGCCAACCAGTACATCCCAGGGAACTCTGTTACAGTCATAGTGTCTCCTCCAGAGCTGGTCTTTCTGCATATCTGTCCTTGGTGACTCACAAGCAGTGAATGAGGGCAGGAAGAGATGATGAGCACCTGCAGGCTACTTCAAAAAAAGACTGTACCACAACAACTGCTCAAAGGATGGGTGGCAGACCCCTTTGGTGTGATAACAGCTTCAGTGAAAGCAACCTGCTTTGCAGAGATGAACAATAGGAATGGGCTGTGATATGCGGAGGACAAAATCTGGCTTATTCCTAATGGACAATAGCAGATCTAGTTCACAGACCAGTGACTACATCATAGAGTGAGAAATGGGCCTGTAGTGCTAGTATGCTTTTCCTTCTTTCCTGGCCTCTGTTTTGATTCTTCAGTCCTCTTGACTGAAAACAAACCTAGATGACTAAACGGGCACCACACTTTCATTTTTTAAAGCCATCAAATTAAGCGCGAGAATCTTTTAACGTGTGAATGTCACACATCCTCACATGGGGCCAACCAAGAAGAGACCCTCTGATGCTAAATGAACCTTTCTAGCACCCCTGAATGTTGCAATTCACAGCCTATGCCATGAACTCTCTCCTCACTCAACAAGTTTCACAGAAATCATCCCACAGGTGATCCTGAGAGTCAAAGCATCGCAAATCACAATCTGAGTGCTAGTGGGACTCAGACACATGGACAGGGAGGCAGTCCTAGAGGCAGCAATAGCACAAAGTGAGCCAGACCCCTACCCAAGATGGGCCTCCCACCAGTATAATACAAAACACACATTTGTACAGCTTTTGGAAAAAAAAAGTCTCCTTGTGGCACATTCTTTAGTATTAGATGCCCCTGAGGAAGAAAGTAAGCATGAACCTTGCCCATTAAATAGGGCTCTCAATGTAGAAATGAGGCAGAATTTCTAGTTAGAGGATTTTAATTTCTCAAGTAGGCACAATGTTGTCTTCCTCTGCTTTAATAATTGTGTTTCATTCATGCATGACTATATATTCCTAATCTTCTGTGCTAGCAGCCTCAATCATGCCACAGCATTGAAACACAAACAGGTACCTGATTCAGTTCTTCATCATTTGCAACTGCAAGAAGGATGTGTCTGGGGGCAATTCTTCCCTTCTTGTTGTCTCGTGCTGCATTTCCTGCTAATTCTAGAATTTCAGCTGTAAACATATTATGATAAAAGTGAGTGAAAAAAATGCAGCTTAAGCACCCCATATACACACTTTACATTTCCTTCGGGTATCCTTTTACCTTTCAAGGAGTGTTTCCTAGTATAAATACTCTTTGCTACAGAATAGCAGAAGCCAAACCACACTCAATGTATTTGTAAATTCATGTGAAGTTCATCCATCCTAATCCCCTAAAGGATAGCTGGCAGAATTCTAAGTTTGGTTCACATAACAACTTGTTTTACAAGTCCAGTCAGAATTCTCTTTCAAAAAAACAAGAAACACCCTATAAAAATGTGCATTGGCAGTCCAAGATTTAGCAGTTACAATAAACTGTGACAATAAAACAGTAGAGCATGCAAGGAAACCCCAAACCTAATACAGACAGTTCCCAGGAAACAGTAAGGATTCTCAGGACCAGGTAAGACGAAGACTGAGGTGCATTTAAAGAAATACTCTGAAAGCCAACAAACTAGCCAGGCAATGATGCAATTCTGCATTAAAGGACATTGAAAATCTGCAAGAAGATTCACTTCGGAATAAAATATGAAAAGTTTGACTTAGAGGCAGGCAGAGAAAATAACAGAGCTTCAGTGCATGAACTATCAGGGAGAAAGTTCCTTGTACAGAATCTGAGCATCGCAGGTCACTTCAAAAGAGGTTTCTCTAAATTTGCAATAATATTTATAGTGTGACTAAATCACTAAGGATTTTCTAATTGCTACTGAGGAAACACAGATACAGCACTGAGATTTCTTAAGCTGTAACAATCTGTACAATACATTGTCATAGTTTGACCGATACTCAAAAGTTATTTTTCATGTAAGAACATTACCAAAATCTAAGAAGGAAGGAGAAGGGAATGTTTTGCTCCAAATAATCATAAAAATAATATTTCACCTTGCTTAATTTTAAAAGTATCCAATGTCCCTGCCTTCTGGCTTTTTCATTTTATATTTGTCAGTAAGATGGGTAAGAGTTGCAGCCCATCAGTATCTTATTTATCAACTAAATAAAGACCTGTAACTATTATAAAAAGAGGAACTTTCATGAAAAATCTAGTGCAAACCTACAGAGTGCTATATGGATAAAATCCAAAGGATTTCAACAACAGTTTCAGCTCATGAGAAAAATAGAGGCTTTCAATTCCACTCTGTTACAATAACAGAAGTGTGTAGTCATCATCCAATTTTTACCAGTACACAGCACACACGCACTACTCAGTGTTGGAGATGAAAAAGCTGTTATCCAGAATCACGTGCATATTCACAGTGAGTTGTATACCAAACAGTCTGTGTCTGTTTAAAATGTTCACAATTATCCATGCACTGCTTTCAAGAAACATTATCAATTGCAAAGACAACACTTATATTCTAGGAAACATTAGAACTGTGGTTGCAATAAAAGGAAAAAGTAGAATGGGCTCCAACAATCAGAAATAGGATCACATCACAAATACACACTGGCACCTACGGTAAGAGTTGGACAAGTAACATGAGCTCTGGTATTTCCTGATTTCTGGAGCACTTAACTTGGACTTTAAAGGAAAAAGAGACCCTATGTAATCCAGTTATATTCACCCCTGTGGGGGTTGGAGGTTTCACACCCAACTCCCAGATCTCTGTCAGTGGAGCTAATGCAGCAGCAGACAACATGAACAGATCCATTGTACAGACCAGCATCGAGCAAGAAGACAGACCCAGACCACTCCAGTGGGTTGCTGATAGCAGAGGAAAACTGCACTGGGGAAGAAAAAAAAAGCAAATACATACCTGTGTGGTAACTGAAGTTCTTTCAGATGTGCTAACTGACACATCCTGCTACCCGTGTGTTCACCCCACTCCCCCAGGTTCTGGATCCTTTGGCCAGCAGCATCCTGATGGTGCACTCAAATGTCCTCTGCCTAATGTTAAGAGCAAAAAATGCAGAACACTCAACTGCCAGCCACTTCTCATCTCTCAAAGGACACCGGGAAGAAAGGAATCCAGAGTAGAGATAATGCATGGCAGAACATGGAATATGCATATAAAGAACTTAAAGGATGCCTTGCCTCCTTCTAGCTACTGTCTGTGTGCATATTTGTCTAATGCTGGATGGAGGCAGGAACTTGTAGTCTTAAGAATACAAAGTGGTTCTTGCAAATGCCATGTTGAATCTGGAGGCTTATGGTTACCACATCCTCTGCTGATAAGAACAGATCCCTAAAGAAACTTCTTTACCTTTCAGGTGGAAACATCTTGACAGCCGAGGTGATCTAAAGCCTAAGGAGACTAGCCTGTAAATACAGGTCACACAACAGGGCCCCATATAGTAACAAGCTCTCTTGAAATCAGGCATCGTAGGCATAAGTTAGCTTTAATTCTCTGCTGCTGAGAGGATGTAAAGTGAAATCTGAAATAATCTTGCTTCTCTCGAGATTCAAAATCCACACATGACACCTTCACATTGGAAATGCAACTTCCAATTCAGACATAGCCATCATCTTTTTGCCCTCCATAGTTTACCTTAGACTCTGATGAAAATCAAACACTGAACAATAAGTCCACTGAGTCTACACAGTGCAATTTCTCCTGTTGGATAAGCACTCAGGACCAGAGAACATTAACTGCTTTCCAGCCAACAAGATGAGCAACCATCACTAACATCTCTTCCTCTAACATACAGGAAAGAGGGGTTTCTTTAGCTGACAGATCAAGAGATGTGGAGTATCTGGGAACTGAAAGCATCTGTGCCCAGCCCAAGTTATTTGTTCAGCTGAACTTAACTTATTTTTGTGAAGTGCTCTGCTGGGCTGATAAGAAGTACTTCCCCCTTAGGTTAAGTTGTGACAGTTCTTGTTATACTATCCCATACAAATGCACCAACAGTACCTTTGTTCTGAAAAGTCCTTGGTCTTCCATTTGAAAGTGGGGAAGTATCTGCTCAGTTCGTCTCTTGACAGCAGACGAGTGACACAGAGAGAAGTATTTGAACTCATGTCCTCTAAAGGAAGAGGTATTTACTAGTGTTAGATTCTGCCTTAATTTGGAGAAGATGCCTCTCCATCAATGTTTTTCCCACATTCTCTGACCAACACACCATCCACATCTTCTGCTTCCTAACCAAGAGGCACCTCTTTGCTTACATTTTGGGAAGGTGTGTTATTGGTCACACAGAGCTGATATGTGATTTGGATGATGACCATGGTAGCCCCGTGCACACTGAGAGCAGAGTCTGGCACGTGTATGTTGCAAAGTCCATAAGCCAAATTGGACTGGGGTATATATTTCACAAAGTTTTAACTCCAAAGCCAGTAGAACTCAGTGTTCCAGCAAACATTAAGATAAGAAATTAAGCTGAACTTTAGCAACATGATTTTTGAAGCCTAAGATATAAAACAGCATAGAGAGAGATTATTAAAAAAAGTCCTTGGAACACTGATGAAGTTATCTTCAAATTATCCTAATTAGTCAAAGTACTTTGTTCTTGAGTTTTATTGCAGTTCTAACAATGGGACTGATAAACCACAATCTGGTGCTGATA
>VZRI01001994.1:17528-27570 GCA_013397515.1 Upupa epops
AATCAATCCTGCATACAAAGGGAAAGAATGGGGATCTAGTAGCTTGTGACAGAGAACACACACCAAAGCCAAAAGGCTCTCTGAATCATGTGACAACTGCAGTAAGGGTGCTCAAGATGTATACATGCCATCCAGATGATGTTAGTCAAAAGGCTTGTTGCTTCAGGGCAACACAAAGGCCGTCAACAGACCACATGCTCATAGGAGCATCTGTGGCCCATGCAAGGTCCTAGATGAATGCAAGCAGATAGCTCTGTTACAGTTTGACCCTTTCTGCTTCACCCACCCTGCCCTTATCCCCCATTACTTGCTTTCCCATCTCTACAGCCCATTTTCCACACTTGAGATTTCTGTCTCAGATGCCTTTCCAGGACATCTCCATTTCTCCTGTCTACTCTTCTCAGAAATTACTCTTCTAATAATACTCAGGCTCAGTTTTCCTTTCTAGGTTCACCAGCAGCAGTACCTCCCTCCAAGCAGTTCTTGGCCTATAACCTGTTTTTCTAGCTTCTTGGCAAGATTTTTTGGGTACTTCTTGCCATTCACTTCCCCACTGGTCCCCAGTTCAGCTCTCCCCACCAGACAGATCCACCCCAGTGCTCTGGTTCCCACAATCCCCAATCTGTTCCCTTCTCTGACCGATTTGGAACTTGTTCAAAATCTCCCTTCTGCTTACCCAGTTAATTCCAGCCTGCCCTTCCCACCTCACTCACTACTGGTAAATAGGATTAGTCTGTCCTTCAATTCTTCCTCACACACCCCCTACCTTAGCTCCAGTCTCAGACCTTCTGCCACCCACCTCTGTGCAGCTTCTATTGGTTCTGTCTTCACATTAGAGACCTTCCTCTCTTGTGCTGCCTAGTAACACTGAGCCCATGGAAAGCCCACTCCCTACTCAGTGATGTGAACAGGAGCTGCCAGCAACAGCAGTGAGAGGCAATGTCCTTCTGAGCATCCATCACAGGCTGAAGCATGCTCAAGCCACTGCATGGAGTGGCCCATGTGCAGTCCTGTCACATGTCAGAGGGAGAGGCTGAGGCAGGTTCTATTGCTCTGGGCAGTCTGGCCAGTACTGGGAGCTGAGAGGGGCTGGAGCACGCTCAGGGAGATTCAAGTCTTCATCAATTCTTGCTGTTAAAAATCAAATAAATGTCTGCTGAGCAAGCTGTGTTTTTCCAGTGTTACAGCTTGGCTAAGAGAGCCAATTTCTTTGAGATGGCAGAGAAAACTCCTCCCTTTCATAATGCACAATGGTTGTGCAGAAAAGAGAAGCAAAGAAGATACACAATACCCCCCAACCTTTGACGAGAACGTGGTAAGACTTTTTTGTTTCTAAATGCTTCCCAAACCCAAGGACTATATTCACATACACACGAGGAATAAACACAAGGGATAGATGTTACATCAGTTTCTAATTGAACTATCTACCTTTGTAATCTTTTCAAACACAACTCTCCATAGAACACAGAAATTTTGGTTTGGAAAAATAGTTATTCCCAAGATATAGGTGTTTGCTCAGAACTATTACTGCATTCTATTGCAATATATACAGAGTTGGGGCAAGAGGGGGTTTCTCTCTGCTGAGCCAAGGAACTTAAAATAACATTCCCTTACAATTTGTGTGGGCCTCCAACCTATGCATCCAGCAATTTTCTTGCCTTCTTGACTACACACCTTTATTTTTCTTAAAACAAAGTGTAGGTCCACACATAATCTACCCTTACCATATTAATGATTTAAATTAAACCGCATGTACTATCCAGAAGCAAAGCCAAGACACACACTGTTCTACTTCACATACAAAGTAAACAGTCAGCCACTGCACGTTACAAGGAGATGACCATAACTCAGTCTGTACCACCAAAGTGCTGCACATACCAGATATGCTGATGACAATTTGTTACTACATCTTGTAAGAATTGCCACAGAACAAGCATCTCCAAATGTTTATCCTAGAAAATCCTGAGTGCTGCGGACCCCTATGGAGTAGGAAAAGAAAGTGTCCCTCTCCAGAGTGAAGACCAACAGTGTCACCATGCAGGACATTATTCAGTTCTAAAAGTTAGGGCAACTTCCAAACCCCATGTAATGTGGTTTTCATTTCCAATACCCAGACATCCACAAATCTGCAGATAACTTTTAAGCAATTCAGGATTGATGATAAAGTAAAACAAACACTTTTTGCTATAGAGAAATTATGATATTCCTGAAGAGGTCTGAACCTCCACTAGAAAACGTACAGGAGTCTGCCAACAAAAACAAGGTTGAAAATCACTGTGGCAGAGTAGGGGAGCTGCAAGAGCTAAGAATCCTGTCTCCACCTTCCCCCTCCCCCCCTCCCCCACTCCCTGCAGCCTCTGAAGCATCTCTTCTGAGTAGCACTTCATATTGCAGACAGCTAAACAAGATCTGCAAGTCACAGACTTTTCCAGTACAACTGCACCAGCTCCGCTGAGAGAGAATTCTGCAGTTACAACACTTCATTTTTAACATATGAAACTTAAGTGTATACTGGTATTGGCACAATCATGTTATCAGTGAAGTGAGAGATCTCCAAAATTACTTTAAAAGACCTGCTCTTTGTCTACCATCACATTATCTTAATATAAACAAGTTTGTTCTTACAAAAGTAAAAAAACCAAAAACAAACGAGCAGGAGAGACCTCTGATTTTGATTCTGCTTTTCAATGGTGTTTTATTTTAAAAGCAGCTCCCTTATTGGATTCGTCTCTTGAAGGAACCAGAGACAAGTGTAAATGTAAGCTTGAACATCTTGCTCCACATTCCTTCTATACAAACAATACTTCACTCAAATTCCAGAAAAAAAGGCAGCAATATTTACATAAAGACTGGCCTGCCATTATACGGACAAGCAGGCTCCGTGCAAGCTTCTTCCATGCCACTCTGGCAATAACCCATGAAACACAACCCTCTTAGCTAGTTCCATCCAGGCTTGTGATGCCTCAGATTCTCTAATGCACCTCAGTCTTTGTAGCACCTGAGTAACCTGAAACAGTCCTCTCTGCACCAGGTGTTGTAATTATTTGCCAAGGTGCTATTTTCTACAATTAAGTAAGAAACCAAGCAGATATGACAGTCTGAAATATTACAATGCATCATGGTATATTGTCACCCGCCTTTTCCTCCAAGAGTAATTTCAGAAAGGAAGGGAAAAGAAAACTGAAGGGATGTGGGAAGATTTAAACCCTCAGTTTCTTTGTATACTTAGGCAAGCCAGAATGATATCTAGTATGTAAATGAATAGCCTCCATATCTCTTAACCATTTGACTCTGTCCCACAAGCAGAAATGCAGTCAGCAAAACAGTCTGATCACTTAAACAGCAAAAGAAACATACAAGGTGGGCTTGCTTTTTCCCTCCGGTTATTCACATCCAGGTGTTTCAAAATCTTAACTTGTATCTATTTTCTCTGGGACAGAAATACCAAGATATGACTCCTCACTCTGCAAAGCAAGAGCTCCAACTAGTGACTCAACACAGTGTCTCAGAAAGAGAAAATTTCCATCCTCAACCTCTTTAAGAAGCAAAAGGAAATGTTTAAAGCAAATTTAAACAAATCCTGCACTCACAGCACCTGATTTTCTGAAGTGCTGAACACATCTGTATCCCATCCCATGGCTATATCCCTTGACTCCTGTGTGTGATCAGCACCTCCAGGATCAGGTTCTTGGTTTACCTGCAAGGTACTCTATGACAGCTGCCATGTAAACTGGTGCTCCAACACCTATCCGGTACTTGTATGTTCCTTTCTTTAAGTAGCGCATCATTCTCCCCACAGGGAAAATAACACCCGCTCTGCTTGAGCGTGAGAGTTTGGACATCTTCTTCTTTCCACTTCGGCCTGACATCTTGCAGCTTTGTGCTTCTCAATTTGCTGGTGATTCCTAACCACTCACTTCAACCACAAAGCTGCAAGAGAAAAGAAACAGGGTTAGTGTTTGGCATGTGAGAAACATCATTGGACACTGTCTTACTGTTCCCGAATTAAAACTCCAAACCCAGTCTCAATCCTTCTCAAAGGCAGGGCATTATTCATGAAAAGATGTAAAACTGGCATGTTGCATTTGCTGAAACTTTGTTTTTGACCATGTCACTAAATCAATATCACAGAGAAAGTAGTTTGGAGAAGACAATCAAAAATTAAATGCACACTAAAATGAATCTTTAAAAAGAACTAAGGAAAAACACAGGAAAACCAAATCACATCAAGACAGACACACACAGCATGGAAGAGTTCCATGCTTATCATTAAGTTATAGACAGCTGAGAAGTACTGGTGTACAGCATTACACAAGCAGATACTGATGTCACCTGTAAGTAGAGGATGCCATATTGCCCACACATGAACAGATGAAACCTACCACTGACAGGCAACTTCAATAGCTTTCTTATATGTGGAATTTCAGACACATGGCTGAAGAGAAGGCAAGGAGCTATGTACACACCAAGCACCTCCCCCTCATGCTGCTCCGGCCTCCAGAGCTCTGGGAGGCAGCTCACAGGTTCAGTGCTTTGACAATTCCCGGATCACCTCTACAGCAGCTCCTATGAACCACAGAAGCTTTCCTCCGCTGAGCTAAGAGGAGGTCTTTAATCCCCATTAAGCTGTCCATCAAGCTCCCTGAAGACGCATTGTTCCCCCTGCATTAGAAGCCAATCTGGTCTATATACAGGAGGAAAGAAAATGTTTTCTCCTTGTTTTTCTGACAACTGTGAGATTGCAGATAAACAAATGACAAACCCTGATGTCAACTGTTCCATGTCAAAGGTGGAGTGGTCCTAGTTACACTCCTGGTCCTGATTTTCAGTCTAATAACAAATTTTAACTCTGTTTAGAAAAAAATTGGTTTAATTCCATTTTGAGGGCTGCCCTGGTGGCCTAATTATGATTCTGGTTAGTCTCATGAAGTAAATGAAACCCATGTCTAGTACACATGGTATTTTCTGTCAACCAAGGCACAGCTACTCCCAGTATTCATTTACCTAGTGAAACAAACAAAAGGAGGAAGATAATTTAAAAGACACAATGACTTTAGGTGATACTGGGAATTCCCTCACAGTCTGCATTTTAAACAGCACCCTCCTCCAGAAAAAGGGAAAAAAAGCACCATTTGACACCACCATAAGCCTTTGGGACCAATTAACATTCATCCAAAGAGGGCACAGAAATAGGTGTTTTGTTCGCACCCTGCTTATACAAAGCATGTCACCTGCCCATTCCAAAGCAGCCGTCGATAGAAAACAGCTCATCTGTAACAGACAAAGTCAAGAGTTGTTTCTACAACAACTTAACTTAAACACTGGTTTCACTTATGATATCAAGTAATATAAAACCCCGGTGTGTCCTTGTCTATAAGCCAGAGATTTTTTTTCTCTGCAATATATTATGTGAGCATGATAACAAAAGTTAGCCCAGTAAACCTGATTTATAGGCACCTCAGAATTGATGTTGCTCATCAATCCACTCTGGAGTTCTATACCAGCCTGAAACTGCTTGCAAGTGTGGGTTAAAGCCAAGGGCCACTTCAAACAGACACAAATGGAAAAAAAATTCCAAGCAATGAATTAATTGCATCAATGCAGGAGTAACCAGTTGTGTACGACAGGGAACAGTCACCAATAAGCAGCTCTGCTGGTTAGGACCAGCAGGCTACAGAAGGGGGAAAAGAGCTGTGTGAGAGGCAAACTTTGCCTCAAGGTGGATAAGCAAGAGGATGGCGCTGAGTTGAGTTGGAGAGAAATGTACAACCACAGGTAGCAGCAGGTACTTCAGGCGTGCAGAGTAATGAGAGTCCAGGGGAGGGTGATAAGAACAACCAGACATCTAACACAAACTAAAACAGAAAGTGCAAAAAACAGAGACATGAAAATGATCTTTGCTAACATAAAAGGCTGCTTCAAAGGTAAAAGGGAATAAGCATTGCCTGGAAAAGTGACAGGAGAAGAAACAGCAGGACTCTCAGAAAAAGCTGTGTAGCAGGTAGGCAAGAGGAGCACTGGACTTAGTCCCACAGGCTGGTGGCAATATCTTCCTAATAGGAGAACTTTAGAACAGAAATGACATGGGCAGTGTTTGATCTGTCTTGAGTCAGAGGCTGGATGAGGTGATCTCCTGGGGCCCCTTTCTCCAAGCCCTCTTACTCAAATAAATTTGCAAACTGTGACAAAACCTTTACAAGCATTCCATTCGGTGTTATGCTGCTAATCAACCTTTTCACAAAGCATCCTATTCAGTTCATGATAACTGACGTTCAAATTAATGAATAAATGTAGGCCGGGAATTAGGTTTCTAGCCATCAGAAGTGCAAATTCCTGCAACAACCTTCTCTTATGAACAATATGAACACCACCAACTTATTTTAAAAGGTGGAACTCAAGAAAAGTATGTACTAGGTGATTCCTGCAATACCAGCAAGACAGTTTCAGTCCTGTGCTGAAAGCCCTACAGAAGGCCATGTTGAAAAGTGCCTTACAACAATATCATGTTAAGTAAACTTCTCCTATACTGGCTGCTATAATACCAATCCCAACTAGTTGTAAATCAATTTAAAAAACTCCAAACAAATATAACAAGATTACATCAGCAGTAAATACCATAGTTGTGCTTGATCTCTTGTGATAGAAAACCAAATCTTATTTGTATAACTAAGCACACTGCTCTGGGGCATGCTGCTGCATTATATACATTTCTCTTTAATTCATCGCTTCGGGCTCCTTCTGATGCCTCACTGAGCTTTCCACTTCTGTCTACCCCTTTGGTTTCCCATTCTCTCTCACAGCTAGCCTCAGATGCATTTTCCCCTGCTGCCAAAGAAATCCCAAAACATGTTGCCACATATACTGCAGGTGTTTGCGGAGTTCTGCAAGAGCCAAAACAAAAAAGAGGCTTCAAAACTCTGCTAATGCTGTCCCTCACTTCTTCACAACTTATGTGGACCAGGATACACTGGGGAGTAACATATACACAGAATGTTCATCCAAGTTGTCTCAAATCCTACAAGAGGCTGGTTTTGGTAGAGCATGAAGCTATGGTATTGTCACACCTACTGGAATACAAGTCCCATAGGCCCAGAAGAAGTAGTGTGGTACATACTGGGATTGCCAGCCATCTACACTAAACCCTCAGAAGGACTAAGGACTCAGAGGACTCTCAGTCTTTGGGATCTCAAAAGTCTCTTGCATGAAAGAGCTACACCTGGCCTGCAGCAAAAGCCCAGGGGTTCAGGCCCTAGTGGCTCATTCTCTAACAGGCAGGAGTTTGATTTACCTGGGAGGATGTACCTCAGCTTAGCCCTGACATGGTGATGTGATACACTCACCCCAACTGCTCCAAAATTACCAAGCTGAAGAGCTACAAGTTGAGCAGTGCTGCCCTAATTGTTCTCTTTGGGTGACACAGCTATGCATCAGGGGCTCAGCTGCTGACAAGTTCTCGAGTCTACCCACACCAGTTCCTCACTGCCAACTGATTCGTCATCTCCAAGTTTGCCCTTATAAAGCACAGGCTCTGTTAAAAAATACAGTTGTGACATTTATGTTAAGTCCATCCTCATGGAGTTACAAGAACTGTATCTGGCTACCATGATATCATGAGGCTTGGACAATTTAACGCCATTAATTATTCCAGTCCCTTAATCGGCCACGGCACACTCCTACTCTCCTTATGACTCCAGCATCCCTGAGTTGCTATGGGGGATTTAGTAGCTACAAGATCTCCAGAAGTTCTCTACAATATGATGAAAATAGACTTTTGCAAGTTGTTTGTCTGTGATTTAAATCCTCTTCAGGGAACAGAACAACTAGTAATATTTTCCTTCTGCTTGCTGGAAAAAAAAAGCTCTACCTCCTTGCCACTCTCAAGAGGATCCTTCTACTAAAGATGCTATCACCCTATTCCTTTCAGCACAGTTACCTGCAGAGGGTAATGACTGCTAAGAAAGGATATTGCAACAACATTCCTCTCACTATTGTGCAATTTGCATCCTACATCACATCCCGATGAATCAAGTTTTAACAAAGCAACCTTAACACCACTTTGTACTCCTTCCTACTCAGACAATCAATACAAGAAAACCTAATGATCATCTTTACATTATAAGGACACTTAGTTTTTAGGAAATTAAGAACAATCTGCAGACAAAGAAACACATTGCAACTTCCAAATGAAGTTTGAAAAGCTGGCCAGGAAACAATTTCAATGATTAACAAGTCATGACCTGGCAAGAAAGCATGGATGCACAACAGAAAGTTCAGTGTGGTACAAAATGCCTAAGATACATAAGATCTAAAGTTTTATTCAAGAACAAACAGAAAACAGTGCAAGAAAATAAGGCTTAATTTGCACAATGCTGCACCAAAACTGTTGCAACACTGGCTGCTCCTCTTCACTTTCTAGATAACAGTAAAGACAAAGGCAAACTCTACCAAGTACAAAACACACATTAGCAAGGACTACATAAACTCCCATCAGATTAAAACAGCTAGCACCATATCTTATCACTCTGGAGTTTACAAGGTAGTCTTGAACACTAAAATGTAGCATAGTGCCATACACTAGGAGTTACACTAGATTCTCCCACAGGCTAAAGCACTTGGACCCAGCTGCATGCTTACCTCAGAGTCCTGGCTCACAGAACTAACACTCTCCAAAGTCTTGGAGAGGCTTTGTGTCAGAATCATTTCTACCAATCTATTCACCAAAGATGTGCTGGACACCATTTCCAGATGTGTTTGGTGTCAAATATTGAGAAAACCTCAAGACACCAGGCAAAGTCATCAAAGACCTGCAGGACTATCAACACAACTTGTCTCTAGCTTAAGATCTATGTGAACAAACAAACAAACACTTCAAATTGATTCTGCTTAGGTGTCAACTTAGACTGTGCACTCCAAATGCCACTTGGCGGAAATAACTCACAAGACCTAATGCAGGAGCTTGTTGCTGAATAAATTGGTAAGGTACAACCACAGAATGGACGACAGCATCATTCTTGAAAGGACATTCAAGATCATCTAGTTACAATCCCATTGCCATGGGCTGGAACTATACCAGGATGCCTGGTCTGCATGCTTGAACACTTCCATGGAAGGGAGATTCATAACCCACCTGGATAACCTGCTCCAGTGTCTTACTACCTTCACAGTGAGGAATTTCTTCCTAAAACCTAATCTAAATCTCCCCTCTTTCACATTGAAACCATTCCTCCTTGTCCTATCACCAGAATCCTTCATAAAAGCTCTCTCTCCAGCATTCAGATGCAAGGAAGAAATTCTTTGCACAGAGGGTAATACAACATAGGAACAGGTCACCCAAAGTGCTGGTAAAAGCCCAAATGCTGCAGACATGCCAGGTTAGATTGGATGGGGTTCTCGGCAACCTGCTCTGGTTAGAGCCGTTGGACTGGGGGAGCTTTGAACATCCCTCCAACCAAAACTGCTCCGTGAGATCAAATGTGTCAACATGTTAATGTTTATTGGACGAGCAGCACTGCTCCTGGACTCAGCCTGCTCCACACCGACCTGCACAGCTCCTCCTGCCGGGAGGAAGCCAGTGGATTCAGGGTACCAGCCGAGATGACCCCTGGGAGAACCCCAACCACCAATCTCACCTCCAACCCAGCCCCGCGCTGATTGGCCAGGCCGCGGCCACACCCACAGACGGAGCGGTACTAACTGGGACAGCCGCTGACGACCGCTCAGGCGCGCTGAAACACGGGGGGGTGGGGGAGTGGCCGCCGGCTTTCCCGCGCAAACGCTCATTCGCAGCCTTCCCCCCCCCCCCCCCCGCCGCACACACCGGGCTTGCTCTCGCCGCCACAGGGCGCAAGGGGCAGCGGAAGGAGCTGGTGAGCAGAACTGGGTTACGCGGCAAGCTCAGGCGCCCAGGGCCCACGCGCAGGTCTCGCGCCACCCGCCTTTCCCCACCCCCAAACTGCCCCCGCGCTCGCGACGCTTGCGCCCCCTACGGCCGCTGCCTCCTGCTCCGCCGCGCCCCCTCCACCTCACGTCGGCCCCCCCCAAT
>VZRI01001994.1:27617-78788 GCA_013397515.1 Upupa epops
TTCCGGTGGCGATGGCGGCGGCTGCTCTCGGAGGGTGGGGGGGGGGGTTGGGGAAGGGGTTTCTCACACTCCGCAATCCGCCTCTAGGAGGAGTCGCCTCAGTCGGGACCCGCTACAACCGGCCCGCGGCAGCCACAGACACCCTCTGGCCACAGATCCTTCCGCCCCCCGACTCATCCCTACACCTCCCTCAGCGTCCCCCATACCCGCCCAGTACGGAAAAGGCTCCTCCGACCCCAGTCCCTACGACCATAAAGGAAAACATCTCGGGTTCACATCCTTTCCTCCGTCGCAGTATTAAGGATTTCACAGCCACAGAGGTTTCACAGGAATCCCAGCTTAAGTCTTTGCTCCAGGACTGGTTTTGCGGTGTCCTCTGGCCACTCTGCCCGCTTTTTGTTAGGAAGGGAGCCGCCCATCCCCGTATTCCTTAAGCAAGGTCACCTGAGCGGCTTGGTGTATCTAATCCCAATGTTCCAGCATTATCAAACTGGCTCAGAACGGCCGTAACAAAGAGTACTGGCAGCTCTTTGTGTCGTCTTGCGTTGAAGCGTTTAATGCATGCACAAGCTTTTCAAACTCGACCTCCAGGGCTGCAAACTTCACTTGCTTTCTAAATGGAAGTGGAACGTTTTCTTTCTCCAGTACTTGGGCAAATTCAAGGGCTCGACCTCCAAGATACACAATAAGCGACTGTATTACAACTCTTACATATGTGCGGGCAGTACTAGGTATGTGATTGCCGACTGATTCAAGCAGAAGAGTGCAGGGTTGCACCTCCTGGACTGATCTCAGGGATGTTTTTACATTAAATTTGGGCTATATTATCACCACTCCTGTACAAAGATCATGCCCTGATTTAACCTGGAGGATATTTGAGGACTGTTATAATGCACTAGGAGATACAGACTGCTCCAGCTCATGTACAAAGTGAACTTAGCAGGATGGCTGGGCACAACAGAACACTGATAAAGAGGTGTCCATGCTTTCCATTTTCCCTTTGTCACTGTAAAAAAAAATAAATCAAAGATTCACTAGCTTCCCAGAGTTTCCTTTGTCAGAGACAAAACCAAACTTTTGTGTCTGTGTAGACTTGCATTTGGTAGGAAAAAGAAGTGAAGTGTTCCTTCAGATTATACTGATTGTGGACCACACCATCTCTGGAAGAAAAAGGGTGAGGGTTAAACACTGAGCACAGCGTTTCACTAACAATGGCGGATTTTTTGACTGTCATTAAAGAAAGCTTTGCTGTTCTAAAGCAAGGCATGCAATGAGTAAGAGACCTAATTTGTTTCTGTGGATTAATGCTTTGGGGTCTATTCTCTTCCCTGCTGCTTTTTGAAAGCAAGGTCAAAGTTCTTTGAAGTCATAAAAAAAAAAACTTATGAATTATTTTGCATGTAAGAGGAAGTCTTACTTAGATCTTTCCTGTTACATCTTTGAACTTAGTAAAGGGAAAAGGCATCTGTAGTACTGGAAGTGTATCGAATCATTGGGAAGAATATGAAGATTTTTCAAGTGTTGAACATAACAGTGAAAGACAATGTAAAACGTGCATGAAAAAGGAGGAAGAACATTTACCTTTTTGTTCTATTTCCAGGTAAAAAACATATCTAATAATGTAGCAATCATGCTTTGCAATTAAAAATCATTTGAGGTGAAACAAAATAAACATCACAAATGTTTGAAAACTTTCTGAGTTTGTTACAGATTAGCATCTAATCATTGCTGTGTGATAACACAAATGTGTAGGAGGCCTTTAAAGGAAACAAAGTATTAGTGTCTTCTAGGTGAGACAAATTTTCAACATTAGTACAACTTCCTGTTTACAAAAATAGTTTTCTGTTTACAATCAACATTCTCCTTAGGCTCAGAGTCAGTTGCAGCTAAAATTCAGTGTTTTTCACATCCATGTATCAGTTACGTGTCTCATGAAATGTAATAGCTGAAATAAATGGATATAAGGGTGGAGCTTTTCACATCCAACATATGGGGCTGCAGCCTCTTAATACAGCTTTTATTGTTCTCTGAAATAAGAATCTGGTCTCCTCAATTTATTTTTTATCACCCACACCAGTTTGGTACCCACTTTGACACCATCAGTAGAATAGAGCATCCCAGGAGCAAGTTACTGTGCAGCTCACAGCAGAGCAGATGTAAGATAAGTAATCTGCTGTTTTCTGGGGCTGCTGGTTGATTTGGTAGGGATTGCAGCCTGGGAAGAGTTCCTGTGTTCAAAAAACAGTACTAACATAGAGAAAAGCTGCATGTTTGGTTATCTGAGGAATGGCCATCAACTCACACACCATAACACAGCCTCCCCACAGCAAAAGAATGAAGTAGTGTGAGAAAGAAGGTGCTCAAAAGACCTGCACACTCCACCACTGGGTTTAAGCATTTAGTTTTTTTAAGTCAGTCATAGATGTTTGAATTTTAATGTCATTTTTCCTGACTTTGTGGCATCTAATTATCCCACTATAAACTTTACCTCTATTTCTTTCTCCAGTGATTACAGCTTATCCATAATAGGAATGTTAACAGCAATATATGTACAATAGCCCATAAACAATTCTATGTATACTTTTTGTTGCTTCTGGAACATTCTGGAGCCACTTGGTAACACGAGAATAACCAGGTTGGAGTGGAACAGATCAGACCAAGGCAGCATTTGAACAGAGATACCCACAAGTGAGTGGTTGTACAGTGATGTACTTCACAAACTGGTTGCTTTTCTAAAGCAGGTAAGATACACAGAGGTGCTCCCCAGCCCCAAGTTCAGCACTGAGCACTAAGAAAAAGTGGTCAGCAGCTGGTCACCTAAACCATGCCATGAGGAACTGGGTGTGGGGATACCTTGACAAATTCTGTGATGGAATAGACCAAGAGTTTATTTGCATGTTGTGGGCTCTTAGATATAGCCGTTGAGGAAGAATTGTTACTAACTACATTCTTCAAGGTAAAACATTTGGAAAATTGGATTAAGAGGGAGCCTTCTCCAGTCAGTAGTAGCAGAGCCTGCCCTCACTAGGTTGTGCAAAGACCATCTGCCAGTTGACTTCCCAGTGCAAATACAATCTGTTACAGTGTCAAAATAAAGGACGTCTCTATTGACAGAGCATTTCTAGACTGCTGACTGCCTAACTCCCCAGCTAGTGGAAAAGCAGCCTGCTTATGGCACTCTCACTTTTGGACAGAAGCTGTTAGATCTCAGGCATTGTAATGAATATTTCATGGCTCCAGAACCAAATGATACAGCTTTACTCTTGCTTAGGCTGGCAGGCGTCCAGGGTCACCTTGGCAGCACAGTAATGTCAAGTACAGTGAAAGCTCTCTTTTACAGACATATATAATCCAGAAATGTTATCAAATCAGTGTAAGTACTGTCGTTAGATAACTCTACAATCAAAGTTGATGCAGGTTTATGTTAGGACAGAAGATAGCAAATGTAATAGCCAAGTTCTCCACATAATCTATATTTCTGTAAGGACCTTCCCCCCTGTCTCTTTGAGCTACTTTTTTCAAGTCTTCCTCCACCCTCTGTACAGCTTATGGGGTAGTTATGCTAGTAGATTGTGTATGAGCCAGAAAAGGTAAATCCTAACCATTTGAAGACCTCTCATACAGTTTCTTGGCCTTTTTTTTAATTAGATCATTGCATGTACTTCAGAATTAAACATCTGTGTGCATGTTTCAGATTCTGACATGGTGGTTTAGGTAGACTAACAGGATGTCTTCAAAGGTCAGAGCAGCTAATGCATAAGCAAGGAGGAGAGAGGTCTTTCCTGCACACTCACTCACTGATTCTAGAGGATAAATTATTCTTATTAGCTTAATTAGCTCAGACAAGAGCACAAGATAATTTAAGTTTCATATATATATATATTACTGAGTTAATTTTGCATTCTAGTTATATATTCAGGAAGAAGAAACCATTGAGTCAGAGACCCTGCATGAACAAGGAAGCCAGAGAAAAAAATGCAGATTGGCATCCATTCTCAGAGACAGAAGACTTGTAAAATTGCCAATGGCATGTTAAAACTAAATATTCAATATATTTATATAATGTAAATATTATCAAATACAAATATTTAAGACTGTACAGGTCCTTCACAGCTGAAAAAGGGATTGTATGAAGGTGTGATGCTTAGAGTCATGTTTTAGTGGTGATGTGGCAGTACTGGATTAGTGGTTGGACTTAAAAGACTTCCAATCAAAATGAATGTTAGAGAACCCACAAAAAATAGATTAAAAGTGTTTTCATCCTTGTTATTTAAAAAAGGAGGTTTTAAATTCTTGCTTCTTATCCTCTAATATGTAAATGCAGACTGCAGAGATAATTTCTTAACTCAATTATTTCTTAGTCATAAGCAAAAATTAAATTTACTACAAATTATGGATGGATAAAGCAACAATTTTGCAAATCATGCCTTTGGCCGGGGATTACTATGATTACTGCCTTTGAGACTGGCAAGGCTTGGTTAAGCCTCCACTTCTGTAACATATATGTGTTTTTTTAAACCATTTGCAAAAAAACACCTTTATGCAGAAAGTAACACATGCAAGCAGGTGTCTGGGGACCTCTGATGCAACTGTAGTTTGCTTTTGGCATCCGTAGATCTACAGGTCTTTTGTTGCAGGAGCAAAGATGTAGCACTGGGTCACTACCCCATGTAATCATCAACAAATCACTCCAGATTGTTACTGCTGGATGATATCTTAGCTAACTGCCATCTCATTATCATGATTTTGCAAAGGGATTTTTTTGTTCCTATTTCTGATTACAGTTTTTCCTGAGCTGGTGAAAATACTTGTCCCTTTGTGTTTATGCTATTCAGTATAGTTGGTGGCTGTGACATACATCTTCTTTCTCCTCTGGTGTCCTCTGTTTTCCTGGATGGCAGCAGTAAGCTCCAGGTTCTTAGAACCTTCACAGGACAGGTCCAGCACTGCTTGTTTTTCTGTTTTCATAATTTTCCTTCAGTTTGAAGCAGTCAAATTATTAAAACAATTGACTGATTATCTTGCTAACTACAGAGCCCTCCTGGGAAAACCTATAAATAAATGAAGTTGCATTGAAACAATCCTACCTCTGGGTCTCATGGTTGTCTAAGTCAGTATGAAAACACAAACATCCAAAGCATTTATTGCACAAGTATCACAATAATATATTTGTAAAGCAAAAGCAACCTTAAAGCCTTAAGGAATGATAGAAGTCATATGTTTCCAACACATCATCCTTTCTAAGTCGGACCACCCAAACATGTTCATTTTTCTATATAAGCTAATGCATCTATCACTGTTAAGTATCCAGATCCTCAAGGGTTTTGCCTTGTGTTCCAGGACTCATTATACCCAGAGGTATACCTGGACTCATTATACCTCTATACCCAGAGGAGGTCAGACATTTGCTTCTGCTCTCTGGCAATTGAAGAGTAAAAGGGTTTTCAGCAAATCCCTTTCATTTAAAGTACTTCTGGCTGTAGCAGTACATGTGAACCCCTTCAGGTAACTCCAAAACTAACCTATGTGTGCAGTACAGGGAGAGTCAAGAGCAGTCTCTAAGAAGAGCAGAGAGAGACATTCCTGAAGCTGCTTGTTCTTCCCTTTGTCTGCAAAAGGATTCAGTTTCTAGCTTTTACATATCTGAGGTTAAAAGAGATTAATGTATCACTGTGGGGTGTTGTGCAATCATCACAGTAGCTGTCATGGCATTCAAAGCCAAAGGCCCCTTCCTCTTCACTACCGAACCTTGCCAGAATCAAGCTGACAGGACAGCTTCTGCAAAGCCTCAGACATCTGATTTGATTGGCTTTCTCCCTCTGTGTTAACAGAGGTTCTTAGAAAATAAGCAAAGTTTTTCTTTAGACAGAGACTCTTAGCCAATTGCTGCCAACTCTCAGATTTTGAGTTGGACACACAAAGCTGATAATCACAATCACTTCACTGTGGATAGCTGGAGAATCAGTCTCTAATTTCCTCTGGTCTTGGCTCTGCCCCCTCCGTTTGTGCTTGCCCTCCCAGTTCCACAATTAGTGTACGTTTGTGATTTACGGTTGTTTAATTCATGACTCATGAGCAAGCTCCAATGTGTCTGTGTAGTGAGAGGGTTTGGACTTACTCCCACACAGGTTCCCCAGTGCCCAGTAACACAGCACAGCTGGTATTACTGCCTTTTCCTTAGCACAGGCACTAAGAAGGACTCTGTTCTCTGTCTAGCCCTCTATTTTCATATTGCTGGCGCAAACTGTTTTGGAGACTTCTGTCCCTCTACAAAATAGATTCGAAGTTGCCCTCTCCTGCCACAGTTACTGTTACACAGTAAACAGTTACTGTGTACTGGTGAACAGCAGATGGCGTGATTGCCTTAGATGTTAAACTGAAACCCATTCCCAGATAAAAAGACGATGTCTGAATGAATTCATGGTTCGTTACTGGCAGGAGCTGTCATTTACAAAAGACATAAGCGGTGTGTAAGTGAACAGGTAGTTTTATAAAAGGCAACAGTAACTATGCACACCACATGTGACAAATACAGATTGTACAGAATATGTACAGCACGCAAACTTAAATAGAAACCTCACAAAAACACTGATGTAAAGGAGTAAGGCTTCAACACAAGGCGCAGTGAATTCATCAGACTCGTCTTAAAAAACCATGGGGTGTCACTTTAAGGATGGTGTCACGTTTACCAGTGCCACAACCATCTAGCCAGAGGCATTTTTAATTTCCTCCTGCCTGGCTTTTTTAGGCCTCCTTTGGTTTTCCAAAAATCCATTCTGCAAACTAACTCCCTCCTGGAATCTCATCTTTAGTCTCACAATAATGTAGTGAGTAGGCTAAGGCATTTAGAGATTTACAGTTCTTTCATCACAGTTTTGATCATAAGCAAAGCAGCACCTCCAAATACGATAAGCACTAGTTCCTTCATCTGACAAATTGATACTTGGTGATTAAACATAACATTCTCTCTTTCACAAGAAGGTAGAAATGCTTTACAGCACTATGATTAAGCAGCTGCTTACTTGTACAAACTGAACTTCATTTACAACCAAGCAACTTCTTTAAGTCCACCCCTAGGACACTCATCCTAGGGACAGGGGTGGCTTCATGGGAATCACTAGGTTAGACAATGGACACAGGAAATGGGTGACTGAGACACCAGTTTTGCTCTGATATCAGGATTCATAAACTATTTTTCATTCAGACAGATAGAAATTATTTCACTGAATCCATTTCCTTGTGCATCTTAGGTGTTTAATCCTTTAACATCATTTCAATTTTTATCACACTGATTTTATTAAAAATAGTGGAAAATGTTTATAAAGAAAACCAAAATAATTACAATATTTATATTATGGTGAGTAATTGCATGTGGCACAGCTATATCTGCTTTTCTAAAAGATGGCTAGAAATGCTCAACATAGAATTCAGAATTTTCAGGATTAAAAGTCAAAGCAAATCAACTTTATCATAGTACCAAAGAAAAAACTGGAAAAGAAAAAGCAAATGCTGCTTTGGTTGAAAAACCTACTGAGGTTGAAAAGATTGTGGGAAGGAATAGTCCTTTGTTCCCTTCATGCAAGCAGTTATTTAGCATAGAACTTTCTTGAAGACCAAAAAATTCCAAATAGTTAAACTATGCCATAAGGCTATGCAATAATGTCCTACAGTCAGCAGTGACAGCAATGGTTACTGGTAACACAAAAGTATATTACAGCATTGAATATTTACTACACAGGCTGAAAAGTTCCATATAAAAAAAAGTGTAAAAAGTGTATTCAAGGTTTAAATGTCTCAATCAATCAGGATTTATAAGAGACACACAGAAGCAATGTCCTGCTAGGATCTACTCATAACTTGTCACTTTACTATAGGTATATGAAATATTATACATCTATGCCACCAAAGGGAAATAAAGAGAAAAGAGTAAAACCTCTCTTGTAAAAGTCAAGGAAATCAGATATGTCACAACAACAAATTGTTTCAGAACTCATTCTTCTGCAGGGCTTAGGCTGGTAATGATAGATTGATATTGGCTGATGACCATATTTTTTCACAGAAAGTGTCCCAGGATCAAAGATTCTGGTGTTCAGATTATATAAAGACAAGAAGCAGAGGCAGTGCCACTGACTCAAGCATTTCAGGTATGGGGGAAGTACATCAGGGAGGTGGTTTTCTATTACTGGGAGGACTCTAAATGCTATGGGTATCTACTCAACACCATGTAGTGTTCTTGGTCGAGCTAACTCAGCTGGATGGGTGACAGCCACCCTCCCACTATGCAAGACAGGGCACTGAGAGCAACGTCCCACACAGCACATTGTACTAGCATCAGATTCCAGATCAAAGATGTGTCTTCAAAGCAAATCTCTCAATCATGCCCACACACTGGGCTTTGGCTCAAGCACAAAAGAGTCTCTGAATATACAAACTGGAATCCTGTGAGATGAAACTGGACTAGAGGGATGAGCTCCAACAGAAGCCTCATGCATCCTAACTACTCATGGCAGTCTTTAGCAGCTCACTGACTGCCTGGCCAAAAATTAAGCACCCTGAAACAAGTTGGTTCCTCAGCAGGACCTACTTTGTTCTTCAAGCCTACTCTTCTTGTCCTGTACCAACTGATAATATAGATGTGGCCTGTAACTCGGGCACTGAGAATTCCAACACTGAAGAGCCCATTACATCTTCAGGTTTTCCCCATAAATCAGAAATTCCCTCCCATTACTGTGCTTTTTAACATCTGGAGTCAATTTTGCATCATTAAGAATGATGAGAATGTTGTGGAGTCAAGGCCACTCTGCATCAAAGGGATGCTTTCAGCCCTCCTTTTACTGGGGTGTAGAAATAAAACAATGACTGTGTTCTGTCCCACTTCACCCTATCTTTAAATTAAAAATGGTGAGGGACAAGTCAGAATAGAGTAATTCTGTGTGGTTAGAGAAATGGGAAGAGTGATGGAGTCTGAGCATGTGCTGGAGCTAAAAGCAGCCAAGAGGAGGCCACTGGAGGCCTCCTCTGTGGTGCGTCATTTGCTGCTCCACTTCCACCTCCCTCCCTCAGTCTGCTTGGGTGCCTCTGCTTCAGTGGTGCCACAGGCCAGCAGTCCACTATGTGCAATTCCAAGCCAGCCTGCTTCTGTAGGGAGACCACCAACAAGGCAAAAATTTGGTCTGTGACACTGTGGGTGGTGTGCAACATCAGGGTAAAAGTAAATCTTTGCAGGGGAATAGGAGGGAAGATTTACTGAAACAATATTTTGAAACATTACTGAGAAAAAAACAATGGAATTATCACAAAATGGAATCTCACACTCCCAGCAAACCCCCACCAAAGACAACAGACTGACAAATGGTGTGCAATACCAAATACAAGAATAAAAGTTCTGTTCCACCAGTTTCACAACCAGTCCTCTCATACCTACTGTTAATATGTCTACCTTACTAAACTTCGACACAGCAGATCCACAAAGTCAGGTTTTGCAGCACAAAGAGACTCCAGCAGGTTGGGGTTTTCCCCCTTTAAAAATATCTGCAATATTCTGACAAAGACCATTTTAAAAAGAACACATTCATATAATAACTTAAACAAGTAAGCCAAACCTTTCGAAGGCTACAAAGCTAAGCTGGTCTTGCTGCCCAGCATTTTAAACAGTAGAAACTTTATGGTCAATTCCAAAAACTCACAGGCATCTCTACAATCTTAATTCATGTTTTGCCATGATGTTTAAATTGTTTGACAAAGAAGTGGGACAAGAAAGGAGGAAGCACAGCAAGAGAATGGATAAGAAAAGCAATTGGAAAAATTGCCCAAATGTAACCAACAGAGATTTTCCAAAAAGACAGAAAATAAAGTTGCTGTTTTGTGTGGGACAAAGACATCTGGAAGCAATAGCGACAAAACCAGGGAAAAAATAAAAAAAAACCCCAACAAACTAGAAAAGCGGTAAGGGAAAGGGAGACCCTCATCCAGCAAAGCACTGCTGGTGAGTGCATTGCTGGGTTTAGAGGAGGAAAAACAACAACAAGAGACAACAGTATTTTAGTCAGTAACTACAAAGAACTTGCCCTGTTCACAGTGTTTCTTTGCATTGCTATTTCAGAGCTTCCTGTTAATCCTGAGATTTCAGGCTGTAGAACACTGCTGAAGAGGACAGAGCAACTGCTGTATGAGAGACTACCTAAGAGCAGAAGAGACCATTTTCAAACAGACGGTCCCTAACATAGCCCTTCCAAATTTTGCAAACACAGAGTTTTGGAGAGACCATACTATCTGAGAGAGGTCACTGGTACCTGGTCCCTAGGCATGGCCTGTGTGGGTATGTTCATCCCCACTAAATACTGGTTTGCCTATGGAAAGCACCATTTTGCTAATAAGCTTGGGAAGAAAAAAATACAACAGGAATGTCCTCAGGACATCTTCAGTGAGGAACTTCTACAGACTTATTTCAAAAGCCCATTAAAAATATTCCTAGAAGAAAACACAAGAAATCAAAAAAAAGCAAACAACTTGACCCCAAAAATCATTAATAAAAAAGTAGTATCAAACTATATATATAACTGGTTTCATTTATAAAAGGAAGAAAAAAAGCACACCTACCGCCTGCAGTTCTGGTCAGGTTCTCCTGCCTTCCCCCCTCTTCCCCCCAAAATAAAGTAAAAAAAAAAAGCTCAAATCAACAAGCAAAATACATTAACTCTTTCATCATCCTGGTTCCTAACTGAAACAATTTCTTACCCCACTGATCTGTGGGACTCTGTTAGAAGTCTTCAAGAAAAAAACCTGTAGTTCTTTATATAAAAGAGAGTAAAACTATTTCCCTTGCTTTGTAATCCTGGAGTTATTTTAGCAGTGGATTTTCCCTGCACTGGTGAGAGGAGATGGGTGCTGGGTACAGATGTCCCAATTAGAAGGTCAGGATTATTCCAGCTGAGTTAGCAAAGGGTGTTTGAGTAACAGTTACTGCCTTTCTGAGACTTGCTCTGATTTAAAAGATGCAAATTTGAACCTAAAATAAGCGCATTCTTTCTAAATTGTAACATGAATCACTTAACATGTGCCTAATTATTTGAATAATATTTTTCATTAACTCTAATAAAGGCTCTGATTCACAAGAGTACTTAAAAATGCAAATAGCATCATCTAGGTTTCACATGCTCAGAGTTAATCATGAGGTTTAGTGCTCAGGCAAGTGGGATTCCTGGTGCACTAAATGAAGTAGAAGTCTTACAAGTCACGTTCATGACATGTATAGCTAATAATTATTGGTTTGGCTTTAAAGAACTTGCAAGAGCTGTAGTGGAAAGATGCTGCAGGATGAGCGTGAATAGAACTTGACCAGCAGTGGGAGCTGAGTACAAGCTGCCAGATTCTCCCGGTGGTTCATACAAAGTATTCAGAGTTGTATATTCAGACCTTCAGGCAGCTGGGAAGTGTCCTCTGCATGTCCCAGCATGTTGCCAAATCTTTATTTCCCTCCAGGGAATGTATTAGAACATACAACAGCGGAATTTAAAACTGTCATGATCCTTCTTTTCCATCTGGAAGTAGCACATCTGCGCAGAGGCACCAACAAAAAGGGCTTTAATGGGACAGTAGAACAATGCTTCTGGAGGACTCCAGACAAAATAGATCCCATGTGCATGGTGGAGACCAAAGCAGAAGTGCAGAGAGCAAAGGAATTATTCAGTAAAACCAGATTTTTTTTCTACACTCCACATTTTCATCCTCTGACAAGGTATTCCATGCCTTCAAAATCCAGTGTGGTTTTCTCTTTTGGGAAACCCCCTGTCATTTCCTTAGACTTTAACAGGAGAAGAAACTTTGTGATGAAAAGTTTAAAGATGGAATCATCAGTGATATAGGAGGAAGTTTGTCATCTGGCAGCCAGAAATGATAGCAAAAGGTTTTATTTTTGTGTCCTCTCTGAGCAGCAACTCTGTGTGTGTGTGTGTGTNGAAAATTAGTCTAATTCTTCATCTGAAGAGCCTGACCACAATATTAGAATGCAGTGAAAATGACCAAAGAACTTGACATTAGAAAATTACTAGACTTGACATTAGGAAAAGGTTTTTCACTGAAAGAGTGATCCGGTTGTGGAACGGGCTGCCCACAGAGGTGGTCAGGTCACCGTCTCTGGAGGTGTTCAAGGTTAGGCCAGATGAAGTGCTGAGTGGCATGACCTAGATGTCAGATGTTAGGTTTACTTGGTTGGTTTTAGGTTGGACTGGATGATCTTTAAGGTCTTTTCCAGCCTCATCATTACTGTGATTACTGTGATATAAATGGTGTCATTTCCAAGCCCTGCCACTGGCCTTTGGGAGAAGACAAAGCAAAACAGAAAGCGCCATCACACTCATCTCCCACAGCCCCAGCAGGCAGCATCTGGGCACAGAATTCTTCTCAAGCTCCACGGACGGAACTTGCAAAACATCTCCAGCAGATCTTCAGCAAGGTCCTTCTTCTCCTTTCTCTCTGCTGTCGTTTCCCAAATTTCTCCACCCTCAGCCTTGTCTCATTTTTTGGCTATCAGCCAAGGAGTTTGACCCTTGAAGTGGTAGACAAATGGTTTAATGTGAAAACTGACAGGCAGAATTAAGTCATCAGCTGGTTTAGTAAGGACTACTCTAACACTAAACACTCAGATTCAGGGTGGTGCAAACCCATCTTCTACCATTAGGGCTTTCCTTGAAATGCAAGGCACAGGTGTGTGGGAAGAGCAGCTCATCAGCAAAGTTCCAATGATTTGCAGCCTTTGGTTTGTCTCTGTTTGATGAGATTGTATCCACATCAGAGGCTGCAGAAGTAGCAGTCTGAAATTGTTAACTGACCTGCTGTAGTCCAAAACCACCAGGGCTGAGGTCAAAAAAGCCACTCCTCTGCAGGTATCTGCTGTCTAGAGGAGTCTATGGGAGTTAGCTACCTTGGTGCCATTAAGTATTAGATGTGAGAGGTGAGGTTTTCTCTACAGCTGGAGTCTATGAGTCTCTTTTGCCAGGGTGCAAAAGGAGCTGCTAGTTTGCAAGTGGAAGTAAAAAACAAACAAGTTTCCAGGTCATTGGTCTCTCCCCTCAGAAACATTTTCAAATGCTTTTTGCTGAACTAAGTTTGAGTTTTTAAGAGTATGCCAAAGGAAACATTAAACAAGTTCTGGAAGATCACAAATTCTGTTACCCATTAAAAGCACCTTTAGAGCCCAGCAGCTAATTTGGTGCCAAACCAGTGCTATGAACGGAATGAACTGGGAGAACAGAGAAGAAAGTCAGTAAGGATGGGAGTGCATGCTGACACCCTGTGTGTGCATCTTTGTTTTGCTGAGAGACAGTAGCTGAGCCCTATGAGAGCTGTGGCACCACAGTCTCTGAGCCTTGCACTGATGTAAGTAAGGAGCACCTCTACTAATATGCTTATGTGCATATGTGCATATGTGCTAGGACAAAGTGGTGTAGAAGGAAATTCATAGTTACACTGCTCAGACTATCCCTCATCCCCTGCCTCTTTGCTGACACAAGTAATGTACTTTCAGGAGTTCTGGCTATTGCCTTTCAAGGTCTCCTGTGCCTCATGCAAAAGTTTTCACTTTTACAAACATATTAGTTGAAAAACAGCCCAAGAAATAAAACGGGTACAGCATCACCTCAAGGCTGTATCACAACAACATAACAACAGGCTTTGCTTTTACATCAGACAAGCTCAAACAGAGACAATCCCATGCAGTGCAATCACAAAACCAATGACAAAGCAAAGACACACTACAGACACCAAAGGAACAGGAGGCATTGGTGTGTTCTTCCAGGGGGCTATAAATTTTTGAGGATTAAACACACACAGTGTTTTTAGAAGGAGATGAAGCTTTCAAACTACCTTTCTTGCAGACCAAATGCTACAAGACCAGAGTAGAATTTCACTATGCCTCTACTATGACCTTCCAAAAGCAAAGCAGTGGACCCAGCTGAGCCTTTAGTGACTGCTTCTTGTTTAGCAGGTGTAGAGATAAAGCTCCAGAGCTATGCGGCATCCCTTTAAATAAAAGCTGTTTCAATCAGCTAAACCTCACAGCTGCAAAGTGACAGAACTGGGAGCCAGGCCTTAGATTAATGAGATGTACACTACAGACAAAACAAGCAGAATTCCTCACTGCTCTGCAGCTCATTTTCTATTCTGTGTCATTTCAGCTTCAGCACCCTGAGCATCTCACAAAAACAACACGCTTGGAAAAGTGTCATCCAAGGGACAATGTTGGCACAAAAAGAAATAGCTGTAAATATCATAAATTAGTTTAGGTGGACAGTTCTGGGCCCCTTAGTTCAAGAAGGACAGAGAGCTGCTGGAGGGTGTCCAGCATAGAGCAAAAAAGATGATGAAGAACTAGAACACCTCCCTTATGAAGAAAGGCAGAGGGAGCTGGGTCTTTTGAGCCTGGAGAAGAGGAGACTGAGGGGTGACCTCATTAATGTCTATAAATGTGTGAGGGGTGGGTGTCAGGAGGATGTCATCTGGAGATAGGACAAGGGGCAATGGTTGCAAGCTGAAACACAGGAGTTTCCCTATAAATATTAGAAGGAACTTCTTCACAGTGAGGACAATGGAGCATTGGAACAGGCTGCCCATGGGGGGTTGTGGAGTCTCCTTTTCCGGAGACATTCAAGACCCGCCTGTATATGTTCCTGTGTGACTTGGTCTAGGTGATCCTGCTGTGGCAGGGAGATTGGACTAGATGATCTTTCAAGGTCCCTTCCAATCCCTAACGACTCTATGATGGTTGTGAGGAGTCTCCTAACTGCCAGAGCAATCTGCAACAGAAACAGCCTGTGGGATGGAGAGAACAAGACAAGAGACACTGGGTGGTAGAAACTTCCATGGGTTTTAGATGAAGTTCAATAAATATCTGAAAGGGTGAGGTAACATGGATTGCAGCAAGCAGGGGCTGGGCTTGGTCCCTGCCAGGTCCTTTCCTCTGTGTTTGAGGGAAAAGCATGTCTTATTCTGATGGGGCCAAAAGGCTGAAGAACCAAGGGAAGTGAACATGTTTTGGGGAAAACAGTTAGACTTCCACTCCTTTTCTCATCTCTCATTCCTGAGAAAAGCATATTGTGATGTTCACTTTAGTCTAACAGCATAATTTTTCTTAAAGGCTAGTTTAGACATGAGACATCAACAAAGGCAGATTAGGAGGAATAACTGTGATATACATCTGCAAATCATAATAGCACGCTCTGCAAATCTGCGTGCAACCTTGGGTTAGCAGTTTAAAAAGCCCCGTGGATTGAGTTCTCTAATAAATGGTCATTAGGATATCTCTGATATATTCCTTAACATGCTTAATTTTGAATGAGACATTAATAAAGCTACTTGGAAGCCTACAATTTAGAAATATGTTGGAAATTCTTGATGACCAGGGCTCATTGCTGTGAGGGTTATTCCAACTCGTGGAAGGTCTTCTGTTTTATTTTTATTTATTTCTCTTTTTCTGCCTCTACAGGAGGAACCTGATCAAGAAACAGACCTTGTTTGATCATTACTAATCACAGCATCTCTGTGTTCCCAGCATGCAATGGCTACTGTGAGGTTTTCCAGCAAAACCTTAATTTAGTCAGAACAAAATTCTTTATATTTCACTTTAATAGAAAAACCCCACATAATACTTGGAAATATTCTTGAATGATTCCAGCTTGGAAAATGAAAATTACATTTAAATCTATAGAGTGCAGTGATTTGGGCACTTTTAATGCAATAATTTATTGCATTCCTATATTCCTCATATAAGCACAAATATATTGTAAATATTACAGCTGTACTCCATAACAACACAAGCATAATGCAAACAGAGAATTACACAGGGTACTGACAAACAGGGAAGAAGGGAGATCTAGTATTTTCTGTACAGCAAAAAAATGCAGCTTCTTGATAATTTGCAAAAATGCGTAAGTTCTGGTATTTCAGAGAACACTGTATAAAAATAAATATTTTATGTACAGTAACACACACAGGCCAGTCCAGGGTTAGAATCATCACTGCAAAAGAAAACATAAATAAGTGTTACTGACAATTCACCAATGGCTCTTAGTGGCAGCTCAGTAGGGGTAAGAACCACTTCATGGCATGTCAGAGAGTGTTAGGGAAGCTGGATCTGGGGTCTCCAGGAAGAAAATAAATGGTGCTGGATCTCAGCAGAGATCCTTTTCACTTCCTTGGGCAGCAAGTGTGAGAGTGTTGATGTGGGCTGACCTCTACTTCCACTATCTTCCCACCACTATGGCTTGAATACTTGACATTAAAGCATACAGCAGGTGGGTGTGCTAGGTGCTGAGCAGCGGCAGAGGACTCTATGGGAACCTCAAACAGGGAATCAAATGAACAAGCCCAGAGCAGTGTCTGCAAAGCTCAGTGCTGCATCCCTGCTGCCAGGCCATCCTCAGTAGGAGCACTGGGGGGACTAGTGCCAAGAGATTGGGGTTGGTGTGCAGAGGCACCAAGCCACAGGTCCTTTACCAAAGGCCAGCATGAACCTCTGCCCTGCTGCCACCAGCCTCTTGTGGCACCCAGGTTGCCTGTAGCATGTTAGTGCTCAGCCTCTGCTAAGAGGGCTGGGCAGGTGGAAATTTAATGTTTGTGCAAGTATTAGAGCTCTTCAAGGCCAGGCAGCACAAAGGCCATAAATGCAATTATCTCTCCCCATTAGACCCTAGATCTAAACTGCATTATGTAAACAAGGGAGAGTTATGATCACAGGGGTATGGTCCTGGAAATCCCATGCATGCCTCCACACTGCTTTTGCTCTTAGCCACACTCATAGGACAACATTAGCAGGACTGCCAGCACTGCTAGCCCAGCACAGCCACAACATTTTCAGGCTTATTTTACCTTGTTCCAGCAGCCTTGAATTGGAAGGCCATCCTCACCCTGCAAAAAGAGAAATGAAACAGCTGTTTAGGACACATGAAATAGTGCAGAGATCAAGGAAAGAAGGAGTGAGTTAACTATTACAGCTGCAACAAACAGTCTGAACAAGGGCTGGAGGAATAGTCTGAAAGATATTCCTCACCCCTTTGGTGTGACCTGGACTTCTGACTAGCATAACCAGTACAGCTTGAAGAGGGCTGGGCCTGAAGAGGGGGGCTGCCTGATGGCTCCATAAGGAACTTGTGTACATGAGGTACATAGGCTTGATTTCACTTCTTGCTAAGGAAGGTGTTTAGCCTGGTTTCCTTGAAGGAAGTGGAAACACAGGAGGTCACATTCAGCCAGTGAAACACTGCAGGATGTTGGCAGTGGAAAGCGTGAGATGGCTGGTCTCTGTCCTCAGACTTGACACTACAACACCGAGCATACAGATAAACCTCAGAAGCAGCACTAACACTGGGTCCTGAGGAGAGCCTGAATGAAGAAACCCTTCATTTCCATTCTGCCCTGTTGAAACAGTGTGGTTTGTCCGGTGAGAGACTGTCCAGCTGTCCCGTCTTGCCTTTGAGAGATCCTGCTCCAGGGAAATTAGGAAGGCAAGCAGAGGGGCAGCTCCTATGCTGGTTAATGATGTCTCAACCGACTCCCTGAGAGGGGGCTTTTGCCTCAATAAAGTCAGTGAGATTTTTTTATTAGTGCTGAAGAAGAGTGGACACTTCAAAGACAGAAACTATACAGTCGGGAAATGTTCTTCTGAATTGCCACCATTAATTTCAACTCAGTGTAACTCTCCTTGATGTGAGAAAACAGGAGAATATATCAATGATGAGACACTCTCAAGCAGGAGAGTAAAGTCGGATGTCAGGAGCTACAGCTCTGACATGAGAATTCCAATCCCTTGTTTTGTGTCAGGTTCATGGGCTACTACTGCTCCCCAGGAAAACTTGAGAGCATGAGTGCATGCAGGACACAATGCAAACATGTTTCTTCCCTGAAATGACTCAGTTCTCCTGGTACTGTGGGAAAGCTGTGCACTGCCTATCACCCCGTAAGGAGGAAAAACCAAACAGAAAAGCCAATGCTCACAGCACCTTGAGAAATAATGCATGTAAAGGAGATGCACTTTCAAGGGACTGAAGGGAATGTTGCCATGATGCTACACTTATATTGCTCTGAGAATGCATTTTTTAGACTCTGGTCTCCTTGTGGTCTCCTTTTGCTTCCACCACTATGCTGAAATACTGTGTTACAGGTTAATTACTGGATAAATCATGGCATTCCCATTGGTACACTGGTGGTGTAGTGCATTGCAGGAGGAGATGGGAAGTTAGGTGCATGAAGGAATGGGAGGCCAGGGAGTTACAGCTTATGGATCAAAGGAAGACCAGGGTCATGAGGAAGTGTTTGTTGCAGGTGAATTTGCTGAGAACGGAAGCACGACATGCTTATTAGTACCAAGTATCTCCTTCCACATAGCTCAGATGTGTAAAGCCTTAGTTCACAGCCTCTGTAAGTTACACACATGGATGTGTCAGCTGGCTGCTAAGCTTTTAACCTAGTTGGATCAAAAAACATGCTTATTCACGTTCCCAAACTAACTTGCATGCCAGAACACTATATATATAAAATAAAGGCATCTGTGTTTCACCAGATTTTCTGGCATGTTTCCCTTCATAAAAACAGGTGCAAAAAGAAGTATGTGTTCTACCATGGCCATGTGGGGTAAACCCTCACTGAGAGCAGAGGGGAAAAAAGAAAGGAGATCTACCAAGGCACCAGTAGAATCTTTGCACCCATTAAATGAGGTGCCTTATTCAGTCAGAACACATTCCATAGAAACCTGTCTGTCATCAGTGGGAAGCAAAACACAGGGACTGGCATTTTTTCTCCTCAGTGGACTGTTCTAGGTAGGTATGGTTTCACCTGTGAGGTCAGCAGAAGAGTTTCTCACCATTATCCAGAACTTACAGAGACTTTGAAAGTGGTCGCTGACCCAAAGAGCCAATGGCAACACCAAAATGAGGGAAAGCTGGAAGAAACTCTTCATAATTTTAGGGCTACTTTCCTCTATTAACTTAGAAAGTATGAATACAGACTGAAAGAACTTTTGTTGTTCAGTCTGGAGAAGACAAGACTCTGGAGAGACCTTACTGCAGTCTTTCAGTACTGAAGGGGAGCTTGTAAGACAGATGGGGGTAGACCTTTCAGCAAGGCCTACTGTGACAAAGGCTAGCAGTTTATAACTAATGGAGGTTAGATTTACACTAGATGTAAGGAAGAAATTTTTGATTGTGAGGTTGGTGAAACTCTAGAACAAGTTTCCCAGAGAGATGGTAGAACCCCACTCCAGGAAACATTCCAGGTCAGGTTGTACAAGACTCTGAACAACCTGATCCAGTTGAAGACATTTTCTAAAGGGAGGGTTGGGCTAGATAACTTTTGAAGTTCCCTTCCAACCCAAACCATTCTGTGGTTCTATGATGTTGAGGTTCAGTGTTCTTAAATTATTAAGTCCTGCAATACCTGACTTAGATGAGACACTAATACAATTATAATCCTTTCACCTGAAAACAGGCATTTCCAAATTGAAGTTTCTTGAGTGCTATGGGTATTTTTCATACTTCTGCAGAGAGTCACAAATAGGAATTATCTAGCAGGAACTGAGGGAGATAAGTGTCCAGAGAATACGTTTCACAAGGGCTTGCTAACAGGATAACTGTTTTTTCTCAGTCTCCATAATATATAGGGTGACTGAGGTTAATAATGAGCGGTGTCATAGAGTTAGTGAAGGACATGAGCATTGCAGGTCCTTCCTAGAAACTCAGGTCAGTGTAGAGGCAGACCTTCATGCATTAGTCTACTGAAAGCTGTTGTCACGAAGGCAAAGAACAATTAAAGTTGTAAAGGAATTTTCATTTGCACTACGTTGTACATCATGCCACAGAGTAAAGCTGACAGCAGCTGTGAACCACAGCAAGGAGGGAAGGGCTTGTTTCTGACAACAGCAGCACAGGGAATATAGGATGTAAGTAGGTACAGAAAGAATTGCCAGATGGTTCTGGGTCATGCAGCTATTCAGAGGTAGGGGAAAATAACAACTAAGGCACAAAAAGCAAACAAGCATGCAGGAAAGGGAAGGTCTGCCATACCAATGGGCATGGGGCATCCAGGCCGTCCAGCCCAGGTAACCCCGGCTCACCCTTCTCGCCTTTAAAACCTCGGAGACCCTGTTTATGAAATCAACCACTATTGTTATTTCAGTTAATGCTAGTCACCTCCATGTCATGGAAGAGAGGCCAAGCCCTCTGCTGGGACTGTCACAGGGCACTCTGCTGCATACCCAGATGACTCCTGATTCCAGCTTCAGTTTTGTCTGCATAATCAGTAGTTGCAGTTTCCTTTCTGCTTTTCTGTAATCTATGATCCAGGAGGTATTTCTCTGAGTTAAACCTGAGAGGATGAGAATGGTGTTTCCTCCATTCTGGAATCATCCATTCTTACATTTTTCACTGGGAAACTCTGCAGCTGGATTTCGATCCACATGCATCTGAGATTTAAGGCAGTACTAGAGATTTCTGGGAGTGTTTGCTGCAGCCTATGAGCCTTCTATTTATTCATTTGTCTGGATTTATAGGCAACATATTTTGACAGATGCATATTACATTTAAAAAACACTGAGCTGTTTTTCCTTTCAGGGTAATGCAGCTCTAGTGCCCTGTGTTGCTCTCAGGCGACCATATCAGCTGGCCCTTATACTGAGGCAAGAACAGCAGTCGGGTCTCACCATGGAACATCTTCAGAGAAGAGTCACAACACAGTATCCAAGGGGACACAGAACTTTATCCACAAAGGAGAAAGCCCTGGGCTCCCAGGACATGGGACACCCCCATGTACCCCAAACCTTTATGAACTCTGGAAGAGGAAGGAATATAACCATGGTCACTCAAACGCCTGATTGCTCAAGGGATCTGTCGTTCCCAGTTCAAGGCAGCAGCTTCACCACAGACTGCAGGGGGAACCAGGCTGGGCTTTATCTGAGTGTTGTATTTTTGTGAGACTATTATTTATGTTTATGATTTCCTTCTTTCTTCCCCATCAACAAATTTTAAAACAATACATTTGATGAAACAGAACATACCAACGGACAGGGTGCATCTAATCCAGGCGCTCCTTGGTCTCCCTTATCCCCTTTAGACCCTCTAGAGCCTTTCTTGCCCCTCTCCCCCTGTAAATAATAGTTTAGTCCAAGAAAAAAAAAAGAATACAAAAAGCTTTAGGATTATCCATCTCAAACAAATGTCAGCGATAGCTGAAAAAAAAGAAAACATTTAGGAAACATTTTCAAAGAAGAGAAATACCCTTTTGAGATGTTCAGTGAAAGACAACATATGGTGAAAAACAACATATGGAGCTACTAACTATCACTTCACTGCATAAGCACATTGGCCACTGCTTAAAAATCCACCCCTACAGGCTTCAAGGGCTCTGCATCAAAAGGACTGTAAGTGCCTCTGGGCTTTGTGGACAGGCAATAGAGACATACTACATCACACTGTCATTAGGAGAAGCACTGCTGTCATAGACAGTGTTGCTTGCAGTGTTCTTACCAGTCTAAGTTCCCATTTTTAAAGGAATTCCCACTCACAGGAATGTCTTTAGCTTTTCCTTAAACTGTTTCATGATCACTTTGCCAACAGGGGTTGCTGGCTTTTCCTTAAAAGCTGGGAGGTTTTATTTTGTTTTTTGTTTGGTGTTTGCTTTTTTTCTTTTTAGGGAGATGTGTTTTATTTTGTTAAGGTATAAAATTACTCCTATATCACAGAGCAACAAAGCTTTCACTTGAATGCTTGTGCTTGCCTGAGAATTACAGTGGTTTGTGCACTGGAGTACATCCACACTGCTAATTGAAAAGAGGCAGAGAACGAAGGGAGCACTCAGCCTTGACAGTTTGCACAGCCTGGTTGTCCTTTTGAGTGCTCTGGGCTGTGCTTCCCAGATAAGCCTGTCAGACAAGTCACTGGTGCTAAGCAGCACAGCCACAGGGCAGTGGCTGGTCCCCACAGGACAGTGACTGGTCCACAGCCCTCTAATTTAGCAGCACAGACATACCCCAGGAAGCTGCTGTTCTTGCAGAGCTTTGATATTTTTGAGGCTTGGGCCCTTGTGGAGTTAGGTCAGCAAGAGCTAGGTACAAGAGGAGCTAAGGGAATGCCCAGAAACCTTGTTGTCTCACCTAACCAAGGGAAGATCCACCCTACCTGCAGTAGGTTGGCTGAGGCAGGGCAAAGTGTGAGTATTCACCCATCCTATCTCAACCAAATCTTTCTGTAAAATTAAGGAAATTCTCAAAGCATAAAATAGGAAAATGGGCTGCTGCACAGGGAGTTGAATTTAGGGTCCTTATAATAAAGGTTAAAGGAATTAAGGGATAAAATCAGACAGCACAAGTTGCTGTTTGGGTTTTGTTTAAGCATAAAAAAAAAGGGTTAAAACCAAAGCTGGCAAGAGACATGGATGGGAGAGGCAATGAGGAGTCACCCAGAACGAAGAACTGGTGCAGAGAAGATAATCCAGGAAAATGCAGCATGGGTTGCTCTGGAGGAGGGAGGAAGGAACCAGGAAGAAAGGAGGAGGAAGGGATAAAGGGGACAAAGGTGGACCTGTAGGAGCAAGGAAGATGCACAGACACACAATAAATAAAACACAGGAATTAAAATAACAGTGGAGATAGCAGCTTGGTAGCACAAATTCAAAGTATATACTTTTTCAGCTGGGTTACTTGAAATGTTGCTTGCACCAGATCTCCCTGTCCCCTGGCACTGCAGCAGTAGCTTTTATGGGATATAAAAAGCTCTGCTCTGACTAAAGTAACAGAGAGGATTTTGGCAAACTATTTGGGTGCTTCACCTCATCTTGAATGTGCTCAATAATGAAAAACCTCATATTACAGGTTCTATGTACTGCTGCTGTCTAAAAGACGGAGGTGTTATTTCAAATGAACACATCTCCCACTTCCAAGGAGGTGGGTGTTGTATCCTAGCCCCCTGTGGAACAGGTCAGAAATGAAGCATTTCATTCCCTTTTTTCCTTCACACCTTTTTTTTTTTTGCTTGTTTTGAAGTCTGGCTGAACTGCCACCAGAGTTTTGCCAGCAGCTGAGAGACTGTTCTGCACTTCGAGGAAGTTCTGACATGGAAGCCACACGTCTTACTATAGGACAGCCCCAACACTCAGCTGGGGTTATGGGGCTACAGAGCAAATCCTGGGTAACCAGTCCTGTTCAGTGGTGCTTGGTTGGTGGCGTTAAGAACTTCAAAGGGATGGAGGCATTCAGGCAAAACTGCTGTTGGAAGAACCTCACCAGAATTGTGCTGTTTCACTCCTGTAATTAGCAGTGACCTTTTCACACTCTTTGAGGAGTGATGAGAAGCCCCTCTACAAAGACTCTGTGGGGAAGGGATGTTTTGTAGGATCTCACCTGCAAAGATATTGCTCTTGCCCATTTATAGCCTCAAGTTTCTAGTACTTTTTAATTCCAAGGTACTGGTTGCAGTGAGGCAAAGTGCACGTGTGCTTCAAGGGGCCAGCAAAACTTCCCACTCATGCTTTCCAACTCATCCTCTACAAGCGGGTGCAGTTTCTCCCAGTTTTCATTTGCTTTTATGTAGGAACTCAGAGAAACCCTATACATAGCTCATGGACAAATCTTCCTTTTAAATAAGAAAAAAACAGTTTAGAAACCAACTGAAAAAGTCTAGGAAATATGTTATTAATTTTAGTTTAGAAGCCACACAAACAAAACTAATCCAATTTTAGTGAAGGGGAAGTTAAAAAGCAAAGCCATAAATGCATTGATTAAAAAAAGGGGAGAACTTTGGAGCTCTTACAATACTTGGACTTTTGTCCCCTAGTTTAAGATGCTGATTGGCTACTGCTTTCCAAACTGCCCGTTCTGTGCAGAATGATGTCAGGAATACATTGTAGGTAAAGGACAGAGAACACTCACTATGTGTCAAAAGCAGATCATATAATGAAATCACTGCATGTGCATATGCACCATAAAACTTCACGTTTTCTGTTTAGCTTAGGTGATACCAGACTCTTATGAAAAGAAGGTGTTTGTGTATGGGTAAGCACATGCACAAAAACATACACGTATGCACTATATTGAACTGCTTGATGGATTTATACAACTGCAGTCTTACAAACTAAATAAATATAAATTATATTCAACTGGAGCTCTCAACTGGTTTTGTCAAAGAAAAATCAGAGCCTTAACAGGTAAGAAATATCTTATTTTGTGGAAAACCTGATGTGAAGACAAGAAACTTTTTCAACATATGCCTTCTAGTAATTGTTATCTTTGCCTAACTCAGGTGATATGACAGAAAAGCAGACACTGGTTTTGATCCAGTGCTTCACCATCACATCCATTCAGGACAATGCCTAAGGAGACTTTTATGTCTGATTCTTTAACTTGTCAAATTTAATTTATCTTTTCCAAATTTCCATCTTCCAGATTCTTTGAAGGATCATTTTCTAGAGGGCAACCTTCTTTTTCCATGCTTAAGGGGAAATTTAAAAGTAATGTAATGAGATTTGCTAGCTCCACCTCAATGCATTCTCCCAAGAATCCTGACACACACCAGTAAATACAGAGGCAGGATCTCCTAAAGCATGTCATGCTGGCCTAACTCTGCTGCACATGAGCTTCAGTGAGAAGAGAGCTACGACAACAATAAACACATTAGAAAATCCCTCATATAGCTCCCAGATACACATACAACATATGAAAGTATGAGTTACAGGTATCACCTTCTAAAACACATGTTTGTGAAGTTACTAGTCTAGCAGAGAGAATGACATGCCAGCTACTATAGGTTGCTCAGGAGTTAACCGGTCTATTGCTATGTGAAGACATTAGTAACTAAATACAAGAAGTTTGTCTGGTGACTTACCCGGACTCCTTTGTCACCAGGTATACCTTGTAAACCCTAAAATACGTCAATAGAGAAATAAATAATTTTATAAAAATTGGCCTGATTGTATTCCCACTTTGCAAAAGTAACCCCAATCTGTGCAGTTAACCTCACTGAAGGTGGCTTTTTTTACTGCAAAGACAAGGCAGGGCCACCTCAGTCAGGTGCAATACAGAAAACCAGGCTGCAGAAAGGTCAGAGGAGCAGCTGTGCTCAAAAGCAGCATTTTGGACTGAGATATGTATCTTGTGGGTCATCCCACGCAGCTTATTTTGGTAGTTCAAGGACCAATATGTATAAACAATTTCTTTTCAGTTTCATCCACCTCATTCTGGGTCATTGCTCTGAAGCTACTGAGCTCTTTCTGCTGCTCCCATGATGTACACAAACTTGCAACTTTGGTTCTTTAACACCTAACCCAGCTGAAACTGCAAATGCTATGTGATGGCAGCATCTTATGTTTTCAACCACAGCAAGGAAACAGGTATCATAGGTAACAAACCTATAGCACTCTCATACTTACAGGAAGCCCTGAAGGCCCCATTGGTCCTACAACTCCAGGATCTCCTTTACTGCCCTGAAATGGAGACAACAGAGTGGTTATGTTCCTGTTCAGTACAAGCAGCAGCATTAAAGAAGAAAAGGACATGTTTCCAAACACCTAAAACAACCAAGGATGAGATGCCCAAAATTCAAAGCATCTTCTCTCTTCTGGAGAGATACTTCAAAGAAGTTATTGGTCAGTACAGAAGCAAACTCACCCTTTCTCCTTTTGGTCCTGCTGGTCCAGAAGCCCCAGTTGGTCCTGGAGTACCCTGTAGTTGTAAGAAAGAAAACACATCAGGAGACACTGCTGCTCCTTCAGGGAGAAGAAGAGCTGGGACAGATAGTTGGGCAATGAGCATCACTACAGCTTTCAGTGTTGGTAGCATAAGATTTAAAGTAGCTGTAGAGGCGACCTGAAGAACATGGGAACTGCTACATTCAGTGACACCAGCACCATTTTATAGAGCCTTATTTTTTATTTTGAAGCTAACTTAACAATTTTCACCAGTTCTACAGGAGGGAACATTTTCTTTCTAGTTTATATCAGGCAAGGCTGAAATCTGTAGCAGAATAAAAGCCATTTAGATATACGACAGCAAATGTATTTTTATTCCCTTATTTTTGTTTTGACCCCTGTAGTCAGTTGAGTTGAGCAAAACTGAAAAGGTTTGGTTAAGCTGGTGGCAGGCAGCCAGTCAGTCATGCAAGCTGAGAGTCAGCATGCTGCAGAGATGAATGTGGATGCAAACTAAGAAAGGCATCACTCACTCCTGGTCCCCCTGTTCCCTTTCTGCCATGTACATCACTCCACCATGCCAAAAACCCTGTCTTTTTGCCAACCTTTTGACACAGGGAATGTTTTCCATTAGCATAACCAAACTTAATCCCAGTGCTGCTGAGAGCTGGGGACACTTTTAACTCTGTGCAGAATCCCTGAGCAACTTGCTGAGTTTCACAGGATTGCAGAATGATAGGGATTGGAAGGGACCTCTGAAGATCCAATCACTCTGCTACTCTGTTGGAGGGTCTCTTCAACTCTCTCAGACAACATTCTGCTGTCTGTCTGGATGAAGAACAGCCTTCTCACCTGCAGTGTGCAGTACACACACGTAACCAGAGCACAGACAGGCCTTTATCCTCCTGACCCTAGACCACATGCTTTGAGATTAGCAGGAACCCTGTAGATCAATACCTGAATGATTACATCTGCAGACCCCTCTCTACATCCCTCATAGGGACTCAGTACTGAGGTATTTTTGACACCCCTTACTTGCCTTCTACGAAAAATGAAGGAGGAAGCTTCCAAGACAGAACTATTTTTCTAACAGCCTTAAGGAAAAGGGCACTTTTTAATGTGAGATTGCAATCCTTAATCACTGAGGAAAGCCCTCAAGTGTGAGCAGGTGGATCACAAGAGCTTTTCAGACAAGTTCACATCTGTAGAATATCAGTTGAGAAGTGGCTCATGCAGCTCACATCTTCAGTGCAGTGAAGAAATTGAGGAAAACCAGGCTTCTCCTTAGGTTCATACACCAGAATTCACATCCCGAGAATCTTACTTGGCCACACACATGCATCATTTTGGAAGCATTTAGTGCTATGGAATACACTGAGATCTCACCAGCACACTTGCAAAACTAAATCTACAATTTTCCCAAATAAGTGAGTGTATAAAGCTGCCACTCAGTTTCTGTTCAAAAATTCCAGTTATACTGAGGAGAATAAATTGCTTTTTCATTTTAAATAGCTAAATGGGTGATGCAGGATTTCCCAAGAGAGATTAAAAATATTTGGCCCTTATTTAATAGTGAGTTATCAATAAGAAGTGGGAGACCTGCATCTTCCTGCTCCTCTATTAGATGTGACTGTCACTTGTATATACTAAAGCAGAACACTTTCCTCCCTGCCCCTGCCCAGGAATCTGGGGCTGAGAAAAGCATGCATGGGAGTTGCTGAAGCTGCCTGGTATTCTGCTACATGGAGGTGAAGAGCTACTCCTATGTGCAGGTCGTTTTGTGGCAATTTCTCCTCACAATGAGATGCTGACCGGGCTGTGGACAGCTATCTGTAAGCATATCTTCCCCCAGTGGCAACGCAGCCTTAAGTGTCACGCATGGAAACAATGCACAGGCTTTTTTCTCACAGGACAAAACACAGTTACATGGTTACACCTAAGACAAAACTCAAGAGATGTGGTTGGGAAAAGGCCACAAGGAAAGGTTACCATGGAGAATGACCAGATGGAGATCCTTCATGATAAAGAGGGCAAGAGAACAGAGCATTGTAGAACCATGCAGAAGTTTCAGTCATTTTGTTATTGAGATGGAGTGGAACAAGTGGGCTGTGATCCCAGGATCCAGACAGACCAGTAGCATCACTGGAGACACACGTGTGACATCACTTCGCAGTCTAAGTTTACCCCCCTCCCATGCCTGCTTCAGAGAAAAGGAGGTTATTCCTGGTGTAAAAAAGATTCAGGTGAAAGAGACAAGACAAATCATGATACTGGGGATAAGGAATGTAGGGTAATGGAGAAATGGAACTCACCGGTGGTCCAGGCCTGCCGTCTAAACCTGAAGCACCCTGAACAGATGGGGGAGGATTAACAAAAAATAAGACAAGAGGTGAGGGGGAAAGGAGAGGGGAGAGGTGAACGAAGCAGTGACTTGAGACAAACATGCTTGCAATAAACAAGAATTAAAATCTCATGGACAAGTGATGGTACTTACAAGTCAACCAACAAAAACACAAAACACACATAATGTCGACCTGAGACTTTCCGGTCCCCTTAAGAATGCAGATTTCCTTCTCTTAGTGCCAGCAAGAAAAACCCTTGAGGAAGAAGCTGTTCTGTGACAGTATTGTTGAGACCTATGTTGCCTTTGCAGTAGGAGGAGGCAGAAGGCTCAGGGACATAAAGGCCTGTGGTTATGGAGGCATTTACAAGCAGTGCAGAGCCATCAGCTATTCAAGTTCTTATTGAGAAATCCAGGTCCTGTCAGTGCACACTTAGTCAGTTGCAGGCTTGCTCCACTCTACATCCAGCTGTTCATCTCATCTTCCTGTACCACCAGTGCAGACTTACACAAAGTGGAACTTTTCTGTCTACTTTGCTCTTTTCCTGAATTTCCTCATCCACAAGACCCCTCAGTGGTTCTGCCTCAGGTTCATCTAGCTCAGTGTCTTGTCTCTAACAGTAACAAGGAGAGAAAGCTCAGGCAGAATGTAAGTACCAAATACTGAGTTCTCCTCCACTTGAGTATGACAAGTCCTCAGCTCATCAGCCATGCAGAGAATCACAAGGCTACTGTAACAATCACTGCTGAAATGTGTGGGACTTCTGGCATGTTGTCAATCCCTAAGTCACACACAAAAAGACAGCAGTTCCGTCTGTGAGATTTTACAGAGTCCATCTTTGAAATATTTCAATACTGCATTGAGTCTGACAGGCTGAAATCACACTGAGTCAGGCATGGGAAAGCTTATGAGGACACTTAGGTAGCTCTGAGGAGGGATACGAGGTCCACAATAGCTCCCTGATTTTACTAAAGGCTCAGCAAGTATGTTCCTAGTTGGCCTGCTGATACTGTTAATTCAGACTCAAAACTTTTCCAAGAGGACAATTCTGAGCCAATCTTTTCCACCTCCAAAATTCAGGAATCAAAATTCAGAAATGCAAAAATCAAGGAACACTGATTTCTCATGTTCTTACACTGTAGGAGAACCAACACATTCCCTGATACACTGACAAGCTTATCAGTAGAATTGCTGGGGTGTCTTCTACTCAGAGTGTCACAGGGACCTCCTTCCCTGTCCTGATGTAACACACACTGGAGGGAACTGCTGTTCACATAGAGAGCTCCCATTTGCATTCCTGAGGGCAAAATGGGGATTTGGCTTTTACTTCTCACTGCTTCACTGAGGTGCAATCCTTTCCACCTGAGCCTGCATGGAGCCAGAGTGAATAAAGACTCTGTGAACACACAGCAAATGCACTCAAGGTGAGCTCACTGGAGTGCCACGAGACTCTGCAAGGTTACTGCTGAGTCAGCACAGGTAAAAGAGGAAGACATTTTACAAAGAGAGACATACACACTTCAGCCAAAGTCAGAGACAAGGGATCTGCATGATTGAACATAGGCTGAAAAAAGGCACACAGGATGCACTCTGCAGCACTTGTTTCCAGGCAGCACATCCAGCACTGACACTACTCTGATGCAAAGGTTCCCATACAGCAGGGAACAGAGCATGCTTCTACTGCACTGCATCAGGGAGAGCACCAATTCCATTGCAGAAGTAGTAGGAATGTGTTGGCTAGTGAAGGGACTGTGTGTGTTCAGAACCACCAAGCTCTTCTGCAAAGTTTGGCCAAGGTGACAAACAGCTGGAAAGGTGTTTCCACATGTTACTGACTTCTGTTTCTAGACTTGCCCCATTGCCCTGAAGCATAAATAACCTACAGGAAAACTACTGCTTGTTTCTCCTCAATCCTGCCAGAAGCTGGATGAATTAAGGTGATCGCTGATCGATTCAACAAATCTGAAAGATGAAGATTTTGTACAGAAATTAAGGCTGAAAATTTAAAAAGCCAAGGTACAGTTATTTATAGATCACCTCTTTCCTTAACTTTACATATCAAATTCCTCTCTGTTTGTCTCCTATTGAGGGATCTTTTTGCAGCTGATTTAACTTTGGCTTATCAAGTGCTATTTGCTTCCTGGGTACTTACGGGTAATCCCAGTGGCCCTCTGTCTCCTTTTTCACCCTGGGCACCCTTCTCTCCTTTCACTCCATCAATCCCTGCTTCCCCCTAAAGGAAGGATGAAGCAGAAAATAAACCCACCATAACACCACTTATACAACAAACATTCCCCGCTTCAGAGAGCACAGAAGTAGCAGAGCGAATCCAAGAGGCAGTGCTTTTGCCTGATTCTCAGCCCACTCTGAAGAAAACCAGTATCAGCCAAACAACTGCTGTGTGACCACCAGTTTCCAGTCAATGGCAGCAAAAGCAGATTCAGGCCCAGTAGGTAAAGATAATCAGAAGAGAGCTGAGCTCATTGTTGCATTGCTCTTCCAGCTATTGCAAAGAGCATTGGGTAAATACAAGTAACCACAAGTTTCATGATACAGTGGGTTTTCATTTGAAGATATGTATTTATTGGAAGTGAATGACAGGTGTCTACAAACTTTGAAGAAAAATCACACTGACACCTTTCTTGGAAAGCCTTTTGTAAATGTAAAGGCATAGATTTCAAAATTTGGGGAAAATAATTTCATTATTCCTTAGAATTATAGAATCCTTCTCCAACTACAATTTTTAATTCTACAATAGGTATTCTAAAGTAATACTAAACCAAATACTCCTTTTCATAAACTCAAGCCCTGAAAGCTTTTCATAAATCCAAGCCAAACCTATTTTCTCTGCCATCCCTGTTCACAAGGCCTTTTAAAACTTTATCTTGATTGCATTTTGAAACAGAAATGTCAGTAGAATCAAGTTTGCACAGAAACCATGAGCCTGCTTGCTGGCTTGCTTACAGGACACCACACTGCTGGCTGCTCTCTGGTTTCCATACAGCCATGTGCCATCACCCTAGAGCACCACCTGGCATGAGCGTGCAGCTGGAAGAGTTACCACTTAATTCTGTGATGTCTGCAAAGGGTATAAAATGCTCTTCCTCCCCACTATGGAAAGCCTTGTTACGAAAAGAGGTATTACAGGTTGCAGGGATGGAACAAAATATTCTATACTCAGGACCTGCACTGCACCTGCTGTTTAAGCCTACAGGGTTCCTCTGCTCATGGAAAAGCTGGTGAAGTACTTGCTCTGCCTGTAATCCAGTTTGTGCTGCATCAGGTCTTCACCTGTGTTAGTTTGGTACATGTCCCAAAGACAACTGCATCTTACAGCAGTTTCCTCAACACCTAATAGCAGTGGCCAGTGAGTTACAGACAAGAGAGACACATAATGTTATCTGTGAACAACATCTGGAGAAATAATACATCAAGGTAAACATATTCTTCCCTCTTCTCTTTAGTATCCAAACAGTACTGGTGGTAGCCAAATAATCATAGACTCACAGAATGTATTGGGTTGGAAGGGACCTCCAAAGTTCATCTAGTCCAACCCCACCACAACCAGCAGGGCCATCCGCAACGAGAACACATTGCTCAGAGCCCCATCAAGGGGCTCCAGGAATGGAGCCTCCACCAACAGTCTAGGCAGCAAATTCCAGTGATCCACCACACTCAGATTCAAGAGCCTTTCCCTGATGTCCAGCCTAAATCTACCCTTTTCCAGCTGAAAAGCATGACCCTTTGTCCTATCATTCCCTGCCCTTGTGAACAGTCTTCCCTAGCCTTCTTATAAGCTCCTCTCAGGTATTGAGAGGTTGCTATAAATGCCCATATTTTTGAGTCTTTATCAAGTGTGTTGGAGGAAAAACATGGCTCTCCTTGAACACTTCCACTCAAATACTTTTTCCATCTAGATTCTGTATGATGGCAGGCAACCAATGGTGCAGACAGAGCGGAAACACATCTAGCTGGAGGTTAAAAAGCTACTCCTCACCAAGAACAGTGAAGTGCTTGAGTGGTTTCACATCAGAAATTACAAGGTGTGGAACCTGGCTAATTTTAAGCTAGAGCTCAGTGTCTTAGGACTGTATGATAAGCTGTCCAACCTGCTGTACAGACCTTCATCCTTCAGAAAAAAATTTCAACCACATTCTCCTCAGAAGATTTCGAAGGGCCGCTGATTTTCCACTTGCCTAAGTGAAACCTGGAGACAATGACCACTTTTCTGGGTCCTAAAGCAAGAGCTGCTAATCCATTTCCTTCAAGTAAATATCCAGAAGGATTTGTCCTCTTAAAAAGACAGAGGAAAATCTAGGTAGTTGTTACTGAAGGAAATTCTTGCACTGGGGACAACTCCAGTAAAATTTCAAGATGTAACATTTTGAGCCTTACCTTAGGTCCTGGAAGGCCTTGGAGACCCTGTATTTGGAAAGAGACAAGATGTGCACAACATTAAAAGATGTGCTTTAAAATCCAGGCACCACAGCTCAAGGTACTGTACAGAAATTTTGCTTTGTGTCACTCTGAGGGCATAAATGCCAAAGCCCAAGGCCTCTCTGTTTGTGTAAAGGGCACTTCATGTACTGTTCTTAGCTTATAATGAAGACACTCTTGCCAAAAGCAACCTGGCAGTGGGCCAGGCTTGCTATTAAGACCATTTCTGCAGTTGAGCCCTTTAATCCCTTTCCATCCCATCCTGCTACGGTCTTCTCTTTCAGACTACCATAACCTTCTCTCTTTACCTACCTGTCCCGTCCTAACTCTGACCTACCCTGGGGGCTGCTTTTGGAAGAGATACTCAGTGCATTCTTGTTTCAACTCTACCTTGTTTATGGCTGTTTTCTCCACCCATGTTCTATCCACCCAGTTTCCACTCCACACTCATTCCCAGTGTCTCGCTCTTCAGAGGAACCACCCAAAACTTACTGGAGGTCCTGCTGGGCCTTGGGGTCCAGGGGGGCCAGATATCTAGAAAGCAATGCAAGAGAAGTTACTGTCATAACCAGCTGCTCTCAGAGGTGAAGAGAAACTGCACAGAAGGGATGGGGGGCACAGGGTTCAGCAGAGCTCTACACGGCTTGGAAACCCCCATAAGGACTCTGTTAGGAAACAGCAGCAATCCAGGACAGACAGGTGCAGCAGCAGGACTCTGGGGAGGGTTATGAACAGATGCAGACATTTAAGAGGAGGGAAAGCCATTTGGGTTTCTTTTCCATAAAAAGATCCATTTCCATTACTCTGCAAGTTGAGCACCAACACTATTCCTGCAAGGAGGCACAAGGTCAGCAGCTAAAAGGTGTCTGGCTCCACATACACAGAAGAGTGTGTTGAGACCCTGTGGGAATCCTTGCTATAGGGCACTACAAAAGCTAGGAGTGAGCTTCAAGAGGAAGACAGACAAATTTCAGGACTCAAAATCTGTTAAAAAAATTAAATATATACACATGCAAGTATTATTCAGGAAAACCCTTCACCACAAACACTGTGGAAAGTATTTTCATGGTCTTCTGATCTTCTCTAGGCTCTCATTACTGATTACTTGTCATGAGCTATATTGTTCTTCTGTAAGGGAAAAGTGGAGCATTGGGAGCTAGAAGTGACTGGCAGTTCAGTCCCACAAGATGAAGCTTGCAGTCCTCAATGAAGGGTATGTTCTAAGAGGGTGGGATGTGTTGGCTTTTGTTTCAGTACTGCTGCCAAATCTTCCTGCCCCTACTGCCGAGATTGCAGAAGGAAGATGAAAAAGGTGACCTTACCGATTCTCCTGGACTTCCTTTGTCTCCGTGCTCCCCAGGCTCACCCTTCTCTCCCTGCACACAACAACAGACCCTGTCACCACCAGCTGTACTCTGGAGTCTCATTCTGTCGAAAGTCTTCTGTGAACCACCAGTGTATTGGCAGGTCTCAGCTCCCCAAAAGGAGTGGGAACACACCACATATCTTATAAACAGCTCACTTGTGGCTCTCCTGCCCCTCTGCTTCCAGAGGAGACATCCTACAAACAGGGAGGTCTTCAAGAGTGGTATTTCATGGTTGTGCAAGGGGAGCGACACAACACTTTGACTGCCTTTCCCCAACAGTGCCCTGTTGCCACTCTGCTACTCTACAAGCTCTAAGGGAGGGACACTAAGCAGGTTGGCAACAGTGCCCTGCTGAAAGCAGATAAGGCACCTTGGCTGATGGAGCCACACAGGTTCTGAGGGAGCTGCCTCCAGCAATGGAAACAAAAGCACCAGCCTAAGGCTGAAGACCTGATGACTTTAAGTAACATCTAAGAGCCTCACTAAGGGGTATGGCTCTGTGGTTCCCAAGGTACTCAATACTTTAGGAAATCATTGAATCACACAATGCTAGGGGTTGGAAGGAACATCAGAAGATCATCTAGTCCAACCCCCTTGCTAGAGCAGGATCATCCAAAGAAGATGTCCAGAAACATGTCCAGGCTGGTTTTAAGTGTCTCCAGAACAGAAGAGTCCACAACCTCATGAATGAGCCCTTGTGTATTTCTCTGCACTCTTTGCTGAGCAGGAAAGAGCAGCCTGTCTTCATCGCTCTTACTGTCAATCCTGGAAGTCCAATGGGACCAGTCAATCCTGATGGTCCTGGCATCCCTTGGTCACCTTGTTCGCCTTTCTCTCCTGTGGGGCCATCAAGACCCTATGGATCAAGAAAGATCTGTGGAGTTTTTTGCAAGACATGAGAGATATCATTGCAAGGGCTGAAACTGGCTCCAGTCACCCCAAGAACACACTGAAAATCCCAGACAACTATCAGGTGCCCAGGAAAATGAAACTGAATGTAAAAATGCCTGCCTTTGTGGATGTGCCAGTGTCCAGAGCAGGCATGAGGATCTGCTTTCCTGGCTGTGAGTTCTGCCCACAGTTATGCAGTCTGTGGGAGTTCATGCTAGAAATCACTCCCCAGTAGCCAGCTGTGATGACAGCAAGAGTTTCTCCTAGTAATCTTGTAGAAAGGCATTTTAAAACCCTCTTGACTAGTGCTGGAGACACAGAAGTTGTGACAGACTAAAGCTGGGAGACTGGGCACTCTGCCCCAGTTAGTGTCAGGGATGTAAAGGGTTGCTCACACAGTTGCCCTTCTAGGAGGCTCTGTGTGCTGGTACCTCAGCTGCTTTGCTCACATTTGGGCTTGATTGCTTACAGTGGCATTTCAGGTCAAGCAATACACCAGGCAGCAAGCAGAGGAAGTGATATAGTGCCCAGAAAGCAGGACAGGCAGCTGGGGACAACTAGTCCAGCAAGATGGACAACACATCTGCCAGGGAGCCAAGACCTCAATTCTGTATGGACACACTTCATAGAGCAGCAATGAGATCCCTCCAGCACTCATGTTGGAGAGGCTCTGAGGTGTCTGAGATGTCCTAGGGCCTTGCCCCATAACCTGGATAATGAGCAGTACTCTAGGAGGCTTTGGTTTACTCACTGGTGAGCCAGCTTGTCCTGGCTCTCCTTTATTGCCCTTTTCTCCTGTGGCCCCAGTATGACCCGGCTCTCCCTTTATCCCACGTGGTCCATCCCTTCCTGGCATCCCATGAGGGCCAGGGGGGCCCATTTCTCCAGGCTTGCCACGTGGTCCCTAAAAGAAATCCACACAATATGGAGTGAAACATCTACAGATAACAGTAAGGTTACTCTTGCAGAATAACTCTCTGGCCCAGAGCTTCTTTCACTGCTCATCTTCTTGCTCACAGTAACATCCCTTGAGAAGTCATGGGCAGGACGAAGTGGATTTGCCACACCACACCACCAGCTCCTTTAAAGTTAGGATATTGATAAACCATTAATGTTAATTTCTGTGAAGAAAAATACTTTTAACCCTGTGAGGAAAGCAACGTGCAGTGTTACTGACAGACTCATAGAATCATTACAGTTCGACGAGACTCCAAGATCAAGTCCAACCTTCAACCCAATGCCAATGTGCCCTCTAAACCATATTCCCTAGTGCCACATCTACACATTTTTTGAACACCTTCAAGGTCAGCGACTCCACCATCTAGCTGGGCAGCCTGTTCCAATATCTGCCTGCTCTCGCAGTGAAGAAATTTTTCCTTATGTCCAATCTAAACCTCCCCTGGCACAACTTGAGGCCATTTCCTCTCCTTCTATTACTAGTGAAACAGGTGAACCATACTAACTCCAGATAAGACCTCTGAAGGAAAAGGCAATCCACAGAGGTGCCATGTCTTACCTTCTCTCCATCGTGGCCCGGAGGACCTGGCAAGCCGATTTCACCCTGAAACACAGATTTGTGACTCGGGCAGTTTGAAAGCATCTGTTCTGACTCTTTCACTGTGGCACTGGGATGATGAAGGGAGGGCACTGCAGAAATAGTCTGGGGGGACTTTTATAACAGCTAACAACAGAAAAAGAAGCATGGAAACAACACACTCTGTGTGACTGCCTAAGAATTTCATCAGCCTGGTCTATCCTGATGGTTCACAGCTCTTGTGCTATAACATAATCCCCAACCAATGCAATCTCCAAACAGATATCCGTTCCCATAAGTCGCTTCATAAAGAGGAGGGGCAACCCAAAAGGATTCTTCAGCTTTCAGATAAGTCATTATCATTGTGGGAAATGAGATTTGTCAGCATACTGTGCATGAGGAGGAGTGGTAGAGGCCAGCAGAACAGTCTGATGATGCCAGACAGGGTGAATATGAGCACTGGGGAGGCTTGGGGATGAGAGAAATTCTTCCTGGACCACTCTTGTGTTTTCCTTAGCTTTGCAAGTGTTGAACTGAGCAAATACCTTCTGTCCTGGTGGCCCTGGAGGTCCAGCCACACCTGGAAGTCCTGGGGGTCCCTGGATAAAGAAAAATTCATTTTCAGATTATCAACAGGGCCTTAGTTTTCATGTTTTGAAATGAGACATCTCTTCTGACTTTAAAGGAAATTCGTTGTGAAATTTCCCCAGTGACTTCTGAAATTGTAGTTGCTGAGAAGCTGAGCAATGGAGAGTACCGAGTGACCTGTAGGCCAACCTAAATAACCTGCGCTTTCGGGGAAGAAAAGGAAAATGACCACAGCTACCTGGTCCTGAAATTGAGATCAATTTAACAAGGCTTTACCTTCCTAGCTACAGAAGTATATATTAAAAATAGAGGTGATAGGAAATACTGTACCACTTAGACCCCAAGCCCAGCTTAGGCAGAGCTAAGTGGGCCTGGTATTTTGAACAAATATCCTGATCAGTCTTGGCAGTTACCATTTTAAGTAGCAAGCGATGCTACTGACACCTCTGCTGACCCTTCCATACTGTATTGCTGAAATCCATCCCTTATTTTAGTTCAAAATAAATATTTGGACTCTCTCTATTTTCAAAGGATTTGTAGTCACTTCGCTGTTATAAGTGATCAGTTTTATACAGGACTGTTCTTTCAAGTTATCAATGGTGAAAATATGTTCCCCCTTCCCATCACAGAAAGTGTCCGCTGCAGACTGCCAGTAAAAGGTGCATTGCAATACTCCCAAAGCCTCCTTTTCCTCTGTCCCAGTCAGACCAGCCCTGCTCTTCCCTGCCCCTTTTGAGCACTTCCTCTTCTGAGCAGTGGTATTGTATCTTAAAGCAGAGGAATAAAGAGACTGACTAGAATTCAAGTCTCAGTATCAGAAGGCAAGATGAACTTTTGCTTCAGCTGTCAGATGCCCAAACATCTCAGGCCAAATGTTTTAGCTGAACCTAAACTGTTAGGCCACTGCTTAGGATAAACAGATAGCTACTTGCTTAAAACCACACAGTGAAGCTGGGAACTCACCATCAAGGCCAAAGTTCGTATTTCCTAGGAAAAAAAAAAGTAAGAAACAAATCAGAAAGGAAAACAGACATAGAAAAATTAGGACTTTACCCGGGAGTGATTTGTTCTCCACTGACCTGAATGAGCAAGGAGCCTACAAACTGAACAGAAGCAAACACCCCAGCTTGGAGTCCCATGGAGCTGTTATTCCATGATGAACCTTCTTTTCCAAGCAGCACCCAGGCTAACCCGTAGCTGGGCACAGCTGCTCGTTCACTGCTAATCCTTGGCACACACTTCTGAGGAAACTTTGCAGCCCTTCTATTTACCATCCACTCCAAGTCACAGGCCACTCCTAAGAGGTCTTCTTATGACCTCTGTGCCCATTGGTACTAATAGATCAACTAAACAAGGTACACAAGCATCTACCAAAACACTATATGCAGTGAGATGAAAGGCACTATGGAACAATCAACTACTTCCTTCACCTGCTGCTGAGGAAGCAGATCTCCATTGTTCCTGGTTTTCTGCATCCCCTGGGAAAAAATAAAGCTCCCAGCAGTTAGCTCAGGGGAAAGAAGGGCAGCTGCTCACCTGAAGAGCTTCACTAATGTTACCATCATACTCCATCATTTCATCCTTCCCAGGCTCTCCTTTGGGCCCCTGCAAAACAACAACTCTTAAGCCAAGGCTTTTGGGTTGCTCTCCTCATGAGGTACTTGGGGCTGTGTTTCACCCTGAGAAAAGGGTCTCAGAGGAGCTTGCTTCATAAGCCTCCTGTTTTTCATTTACTAAGTGAAGCTCTTAAAACTGTATTTTTACAGAGGAAACACTATAGAAGTGTAGCCAGACAAGCCCAGATCACCATGGCACAGCCATCAAAGCTGGCAGGTCTCATAACTGGGGAAGCTGAGGCCAGGATGCCAAGAACTGCATTATCCGACATTCAGATTTGAGCACACCACAAACACCCTCCTGCTGCCCTCTGGTGATACGCCAAGAGCCTGAGTTCACTTTGGGTTGTCCAAATCCACCTCCTCCTATGAATGAGATGAGCATTCATCCAGAGTTCACTCAGAAGACTTTTTCCCCTTAAGGTAGAGTATCTTCTGATGAGGTTAAGCGTGGAGAAGTGGCCTGTCCTAAACTTTGCCATTGCCCAGCTATAAGCACTTTAAGTGAGAGTGAGAACATCTGTCAAGAAATTCTGTCAGTGTGATCCCACTACCCTTACACTGTTTTGAAGGACCAAAACATTTCAAATGTTAGTGAAGAGACACCTACTCTTGGGCCCATGGGTCCTTGGTCTCCTGGTAAACCAGGCTCCCCCTGTAACAAGAACAACAACAAAGCTCATCCCATCACTTGCTTGAACTTCAGGAATCATTGTTCTCTGAATGTCTGGGACTAGGCAGCTTCATGTAAAAATGCCTCTTTTAGCTGAGTTTTGTGCATATTAAAACAGATTTGCAGCTACTAACTCATAAACTGGGTTGTGCAGAAGCACTCTGTACCTTTTCCCCGCGTGGTCCTGCAGCACCAGGCCAGCCAACCTCACCAGCTTCTCCCTAAAATAAAAATGGAAAGAGTATGGGTTTGCATTGTGTTGAGGGGATGTGACTTCACTGCTGACTTTGCTTTTTCAGGAGGGAGGAATGCACCAGCCAACCATCCCTGCTGTGCCCATTTATCCTCCAGTAACCCAGATGTCCTGCCCTAATTTCACACTATGTGCTCTTCTCTTCTACCCAGTGTGCAAGGAGTATTCAGCATGAGTGAAAGCACCCAGATCAGAGCCAATGTAAGTGCACAGGAGGACTTGTCCAAGTACATCTGAGACAGGACCTCAGGTTTAAGTGTTCTTGGTCTCCTTTGCCAAGGTACAAGATTTTACTGCCACTGTTCCTTGAAGAGGTAAAAGAGGAAGGGGAGAGGAGACTTAGAGGACCTCCATCCTGCCTCTCCATGCCCACCCCACCTCAGGTACCACAGGAACTACAGGGTGTTATTGATCCTGAGCGCCTGATTTCTCACAGAACCTAAAAGGGAATTATACAAGCATAATTAGGGTATTCCCTGCTCCCCCCCACCCCCAACACAGTTCACCAATTTTCTCACCAGTAGCATTTTAAAAAACACAACTAAACAACTCTGCAGAACCCAGCGTCCCTTCAGTCCTTCAGTGGATAGTCAGAGATGGTCACAGATGAACACAAAATTTGTCCCTTCCTATACACTTCATGTGGGGCAGAGTCCCTTGCAACACACAACTCACTGAAGAAAAAGAACACTCACTTTTGGTCCAGGGGGGCCGGGCAGACCTGGAGGGCCAGGTTCTCCTTTACCTCCCATCAAGGCATTCTCAGCATTTCCCTTTTCCCCCTGTTTGCAATGAAGAACAAGCCGTTCATTATCTCCATCTTTGTAATTTCTCCTGCCAAACCTTCAGCTTAGACTGGACCTGCCTGAGACAAGGTCCACCTGCTGGCCTCTTGATAGCCCAGGAATATCACTGCTCCAGAGCCACCAGCTGTCCAGGCGCCAATACAATTGTCTTGGGGTCTCCTCCTAGAGTCCTGTCAGCAGTCACAGCTATCATAGAATCTATCATTATCTCTTTGGCTGCAGCACTCGGCTCTCATTCCCCAGAGCCATATAAAACTGCCTGCAGACAGATTTAATCCCCCAGCCTCTAGTTGTAACACAACTACTTTCTTCTACTGTTGAAATTGAGTTGATAAAACCACCTGACTATGGCTTTTTTTGGAATGACTCCCTCTGGAGCTACTGAGGGAGAGTCAGAGTCAGCCATGGCAGTGCAGTGTCAGAGATGCAGATCATATTTTTTACACAGAGAAGATGCAGAGGTAGTAGAAGAAAAGATTAGTTTTGCTGTTTCCTCATCATCCTCTCCTGAGGTGGCCACTGTCATTGAGACACTGTTTCATTTCCCAAAGGCAAAGCACCCCGTGAGTCTGACTCAAGAGTGTAATTTTTACGCACATATCAGACACAGGTTAAAAGCCACAGGTTCAGAGCTCAACTCTAGCTTAACTCAGCTATCTTTCTAACTCAGAGCACAACAGTGCAACTCCCAAAAAGCCCATGTCCTCCTCACGTGTGGATTCTGGAGTGGTGGGAGGTTGAAATGCCATGTTTCATCTGAGGTCATGCTTTTAAAGGGGAACTACAAGAATATGGTTTCTGTGGTCATGTTCCCAGGACCACAGCCTCCAGGTCACTGTGTGAAGGCACACAATTACTCAGGAAAAGGCACCCTTTGTGTGACTCTGCCACATCCTTGACTGGGGCTGACATCTACCTAAGCCCTGCAGAACATGACTGTGGCCTTCAAGTGTATAAGCTGTGCACAGGAAAGAGGAATGAACAGAGATGAGAGTAGCCCTCCTCAAAAAAAAAAAATAAAAAAATCACACAAGACACAAACCTTCATGCCAGGAAGTCCAGCATCTCCAGCTTGTCCCTTCTCACCCTGTTGGCAAAACAAGCACGGTTAGGCGGACTCTGCAGGTTCTCTGTCCTGGAGGAACAGTCCAGTCCTGGTTTCAAACTCTCTTACCCTTCCCCAGAAGAGTTTATTTTAGTCACAGACAAGACATCCTGCAGCAGGATCTGCTCCAGATAGTGAATATTTTTTCCCATAATTTTTACTATCTTTGCACATTGCTGCTGTTTCTCTCCAAAGGAAGGTGAATGGGAAAGGGCTCCAGGATACTCCATGTGCATCTTCCCTATCACTTTACTCTGCTAAATCCTTTTCCCTGTCAGTCCTTCAGCACAGGTTCTCCCCATTCCACATAGCCAAAGAAGCTGTTGGCCAGAGTGAATCTGATTTGAAGACCAGGACATTCCCCTTGCCCTGGTAGAGTTCAGCTCTTTTCAGAGAAACTGTCCACAGCTGGAGTCTATCCCAGTTTTTACATCTGCTCTTTACACTAAGAATAACACTGCTTTGCCTTGGCAAAGATCTCACAACCGACATTCCCACACCTCTTCCAAGGGGTGTTTCTTGCTCCTATTTCCCATCTCCAAATCCCAGTCTCATCGTGCCCTTAAAAAAAAAAGGCAGTGCAGTGTCTCAGCTACTCAGCTAGCAGCCAAGCTCTGTGGCACATTCTGGTCATGAAAAGCAGTGAAAACAGGAGTGGCAAAGTTAGGAGATGATGGTGTAAAACAATGCTTGGAGAGCAAGGGCTGTAGACTGAGCTGCATGAGGCACCATAGAGGAGAAAGGATGCCACCGGGCAGTGAGCAGTGGAGGGCATCAAGCATTCATTTGCTTGGTGAAGTGTATTTGCTTAGTCTACTGTGACATCTAGGTCATCTTTTGAATAATGGAGCTCAATTAGTGGTCTTTGTGTTGAAGCTGAAATCTACTCAGCCCATTCCATTCAGCTGCTAAAACCATGGTTCCCAGCTACAGTGTCCTGTTTGGCGTCTGCATTGTGCCAGAACAAAGGGTGGCATCAGAGGTTTCTGTTACCAAACAGCCATTCCAAATGCTGAAATCCAAAGGTGCAGTCCTCACACCTTCTAGACTTGGCAGCTTGTACAGATTACAAAGCACAGTTCAAAACCTTTTTCCTGGAGGAGGTGCCTAGCTCTCTCCACAACAGCAGCAATGAAGACACCAGAAAGAAGACACTGTCCTTTCAGCGCCATGCTGCACACTGGTCTCATCAGAGCTCAAGGGCACACATCTGACATGCAGCAAACTTGCATCCATGCTTCAGGAACAGACATGCACTGGTGGCTTCATAGAAAATAATTAACAGTCTTATTATTGCTCAGCAATTAGCAACCTTCTTTTTTTCCAAGCAATTCTAGAGTGCAGTGACCCCTTTCTCTGAGGTAATTTGGACTCCAGCCACCTGTAGGGCACTAGGGCACCCCCTTCCTCCAGCTTTCCTCTCCTGCCAAACCATGCACAGTGCTGCTGTAAATTAATGCTCCTCTCCCTGGAAAGAATGAAAACATTTGCAGGACCTTGTACTCAAAGAAAAGGCTTGGTCTTTAGACTCTCTGTAAGGCTATAATCTCTAACCCTGTCCCAGGTGTCTCTGTAAATCCTTGATTTACAGAGCCTTGCTCTACTTTTGGTACTCTACTTTCCATTCAAGAACTAGTTTCCATACACATAAGGGCTGCTGAAAACATCCTGTGCTGCCTGCATGGTGGTGTAAAGAAGCAGATGTCTTGAGGAGAGTGGTCAGATTACTGGATCCATGTTTAGGGTGCTATTTCTGGAGTCAAGAGATGCAGCACCATCCTCAGACATTTCCAGGACAAGAATCCATTGCAGCCATCTCGTGTTGCCCTGCCTGCTACCAGTCCCCCACCTCCTGAAAGCAGGAACACACAAACACACTTCACTAAGGGTGCAACAGCCAGAGAAGGACACATAATCCCTTGCAAACATGACAAATGCAATGCAAAGCAGGCTCCTGCCAGCATCCACTTGTAGGGAACAGAGCACAGCACTGCCAGGACACCAAGCCCAAACACACAATGTCCTACCCGCTGCCCCCTCTTCCCTGGCAAACCTGGGGGGCCCATCCTTCCTGGTACTCCAGGATCTCCCTTCATGGGGAAGAAAAGAGACAGAAAACATGTGTGTTATATGGCTGCTGCTCGCTGTAACATAACCCAACAAGCCTCAAACAAGAGGGGCCAGCTGTTCATGAGCCAGGTGGCTGCTCAGCGATGGCAAGTGATGGGGTATTTTTGTACCATGCCTACAGGAACTCAGACCAGGTCACGCTACACCAAGACTCTATGCAGGGCAGCTCACATGGTACATGACAGAAGAGCAAACCCCGACAGTTACACAGGAAAACTCCCGGTGGACACACACGTACTGGCAGCACAAGGGGACAAAGGAAGGGAGAGAGGGAACATACTTGCTAGGCCAGGTATGCTGTACATGTTTTGTGGAGTAGGGAGGGAAGGAGGCAGGAGGATATTCCCATCAATAAACACAAGCAGGAGTGAGGAAATCTGTCTGCACTATGGACCCTCACTTGGCATCACTGTGCGCTACTACTGATTTGCTGACACTGACAGGTGCCATTAGGGCCTAGATTTGGGTGCTGGGAAGTACAGACCCATTCCTCAGCTCCCTGAGCTGCTCTGGGAGGGGAAAAAAATTACACAAACTACAAGCGCAGCTTTAAGAGTACCTTTTCTCCTGGAGTCCCAGGCTCACCCTGGAGAGGAAGAGACAGGAAAACAAAGTGAGAAACCAGAAGAGAGAACAAATCCTCTTAGACTGTCAGAGTGGGGAAAGAATGTTCCTCTATGGAGACCTTGGTCTTGTAAATAAGGGCATGAAGATGCTTTAGATGTATGTAAGTATTTGTGCCTGGAGCTAGTTTTATCCTCATATCCAGACCCGACACTGCTGTAAGAAACAGAAAACCTCAGAGAAGCAGATTGAAACTGAGTAACCATGTTTCCATACTTTGAGGGAAGGCTTACTGGGTACAAGAGAGCCAGTAACTCAAGACACATCTGCTGGCATTAAAGAACTTATTGCCAGTTTTGTGTGCAAAGCTGAGGGTGCAGCTGGGGTGGAGAGAAGGCTGGATTGATACAGGATCTATATGGCATCAAGGAGGAAAGACAGTTATCTCCCACTAGTCCTGGCGATAGCTTTTTCATTTCTGTCCTTGTTCCCTAGAAGTGAAAGGAGTCAGGACAACACACAATAGTGCCATTGCTCATCTTGGATGCCCTAGATAACTTCTTGCCCCCTAAATCTGCAACTGGCCCCTTACTCTGTTGCCATCCCAACACTGTTGTGGAGTTCCCCAAGTTCCTCAACCTTTCTACTCAGAGGGGTGAGGAGTAGCTGTGATCCTGCTGGCCATGGGGCAGCTCTCTGCCGGAAGCACCAGCAATTCTGACATCTTCCTTTAGTGGGAGCTATCCGACCGTTTTCCCGAGCCTAGTGCTCTCCAGGCTCCATCCGTGCCTCTTACCCGACCTAAGCCATTCGCTGCAGAACAGAACTGACCTTCATCCCTGTGCTGGCCAGCCCGGGGGCGCCCTGGCAGTGAGGAAAAACAGGAACACCTTGTTTGAAATGAATCAGGCACAAACTTTTAAAAACAAGGTTCAACTAAAAAAGCAAAATCCACTGTTTTTTTTTCTTCCTTTCCAAACCACAGAGGTGAAGCTGTACCAGCACACAGCACACTTCCTCCTTCCCTGTGCAGGTCCTTAACCAGTGGCAGAGGCTGTGCTTTCCAGAAAGGTCCTTCAAAGGCAGATGTCAGGAGCACAACCCAGACAAGACAACCAGATTTCCACCCCCTCTCTGCTTTTAGTCCTGCAAGTGAAGCAAACCACAGAGCCGAGCCTGCCTCGCAATGCAAGACAGGTGCTTCAAATCCCAGGAAGCAGCTGCTCTCACAGGAACAGTCACATTTCCCTTGACATCACTGATGCAAAAAGCAGGTCTTCCCTATCAACTCTTTGCTCTGAAACCTCTGTGTGCCCTGTGTTAGTATGAGTTAGGTCCTGGTAGAAAGGCTGTTACAAAAGCAAATGTAAGTGATTACGAAGTCTAAGGAGAGGGAAAGCAGTGATGTTGTGTTAGAAGTTGGGAACTGAGAGGGGTTGGTGTGTAGCATATGAGGCAGACAGGGAAACTGGAAGCCAAGTTCAGAGTGAAAAGAGCTTGGAAAAATTCAAACAAGGAGGAGTGGGGAGCCAGAGAGCAGCAGGATCATACCTCTCAGCTTTCTGAAACAGAAATTGGGGACAAAGCTAAAAAACACAAGGACAGAAGATCAGGGATTCTATGCAATAAATGGGGGTAGGGCAGAAGCATTCCAGATCGTCTAGAGGATCAATATGTTTTAGTGAATCCAGGCTAGAGTCATGAAAGGGGTTATGTGCAGCAAGTGGCTCGGGTTAGGCTTTCACAGTGTATTTGAGATGCTTGTTTCTCACCACAATGCCCACACACACATGCAGGTTTGCTCACACACTGACCCTGATTCATCGCTGCATTAGTCCAGGTTCACACTTGTACAAACCCTACTGGGTCACTATTAGCTAACAGACATTGCCAAAGTTTGCAGTGGTCTCTCGCAATTCCCAATTTACAAAAAAAGCCGATTCCCTAGAAACATCAGCAGTTGGCCACTCACACTAGCATAAAGCATCAATATCCTGATATTGCAAGACAGCTTTTGGGCTGGGCATGCCATTTGCTTTGTAAAACATTTCTGCCCCTACCATCTCCTTCATAAATTAGGCCCTCTACTTTGAAATTTAGCAGGAAAAAGAATTCAGCTGAGGATAGTCATGGACTAACAGACACACACACACAAATCCAGGTGATGCTAGCACATCAGGGACAGCCGAGCAGTGCACGTGAGATCAGGCAGACAAGCGTCAATCCACTGCTCACAAGGTACCTTAGTGCCATGTCTTCCTGGCAAACCTGGCATGCCTCTTTCTCCCTGGAAGCAGAGCAAGAAACACAGAGAAAGAGAGCAAGAGACATGAGAACAGTCCTCCCGGGTATCTGTGAAGAGTGCTCACGGTGGTGCCCAGGCAGCCTCCATTCCCCAACCTGACTGCTCTAGTCAGGGCCATTTTCCATCTGTGGGATCTCTCAAGCTTGTGTGTACAGTAGGACTGACCCTGCTGGGGTCAGCAACAGTGCTGGAACAAAGGCAGCTTCTGTGCCCAATACCACATCCATGGCATTCTGCAGGGCATAGGGAGACTCTCAGTCCGCAGTGACTGTAGGGTAAATATATTTTCTAGAGAAACAGGATCCAAGGGTTGCCTTATAGTGTTAGTCTGACATTTATCTGGTGGTAACTGGAAAATAAACCAACTTAGGACAATCTGCATTCTACTGTTGTTTTGGTTTGAGTACTTAATCCTTGCTCAGAATTGCTATTCAGCAGAGACATACACACACCTGCTTTTTTATAGAAGTACCTTCTGTAATTGTGGCAATCCGTGAAAACAAGATATTGTCTAACATCGTAATAAATGTGACATTGAGCAGTGGGGGCACTTCCTACCCTATGTAGCACACTTAACTATGGTATTTTCATCTGTAAGAAAAGTAAAACTATAATTATGAATGCTTTGCACCAGACAAGTGAGGACTATTCTCTTTCCCTCCTTTCCCAGCTGCACACCTGGAGACCAAGCAGAGAAGACCAGTGTTTGCTGCTGGGAGGAAACCATGCTTACAGAGGCTGCTCTTATGCAAAAGTCATTTCCCATCCCAGAGACTTTCCTGGAAGAAACTGCCTGTCTGAAGAGCTGTTTAATTTTTTATCCCTACAAAAGCAAAGCCACCTCAGTGAGAGGGAGCAAGGCAGCCCCTTATAAGGGGCAAGTTACAGTGCAACCACTCTAGCCTGCATTTTCTGACTCACGCAGCCCCCACTGGCACCTGCAGGATCACACAGTCACTAGAGCTAGAGAGCAGAAGCAACAAACAGGACACTGCACCATTAAAGAGCAGAAAGAAGCCCCAGAGCCAGAAAACAAGCAGGAAAAACAGCTCTCACAGAACATCTTTAAACCCTCATGTATTTGAAAGCCATTGTAATTCAGAAAGTACCCAGTGGGATGATCCTGTTTTGATTCTCTAGTGCCACAAAGTGCAGCAGCAACCTACCCAAATGGGCAATTGAATGTTACAGACAAACCAGAAGCTGGCAAGCATCACTGAAGGCAGAGACGAAAGGCAAAAAACCGGGCCCAGATCCTCAGCAGGCTCTAGGAAGGTTGTCAGCAGCACCTCCCAGATCTCCTAAACATCATGCTGATACCACCTCAGGGTCTCTGGAAGAGTTAGGCTACACCTCTCCCTCCAATATAGAGTTGACCCTCATACTGTCTTGCCCACACCTAGTGTGAGCAGCTTTACATCCACCAGGTGCCAATCAGGACAGGCCAATTCCCATGCTGAGCAGCTCCTTAGAAGTACTGGCTACAGGCTGCTCATTAAAACAGAAAATTCCTTCTTGCTGTGCCCAGTTCTTTTGCCTCATCCTAAGGACTCTTCAGAAGAAAAAAAAAAAGAAATAAAACATCAGTAAAGCTGAATATGATGGTGAGGCTGTAGGGCAGCAAGTTAAATACTTATTCAATTGACCCAGGTGATCACACTCACTGGCTGTCTAACGATCTTCATAGGACACAGATAAAGATCTCAGTGAACTGAAGGTACAAATGGTGGCTATGAAAGAAAACAGCTGAGAGAGACTGTTTTGTGCTGCATCTATCACTGGGTGTGGGGAGATTATTAAATGGGTCTGTGTGAAACCATTGAGCCTGTTCAGTCCTCAGATGTTCTTCACTGGCAGCAGAAGCAAAATTGGTCAGTACAGCTAAGCTATGAATCATAATGTTTGTCCTGGGCTCCACAAAACAAAGAGAAGTAAACTCTAGCACAGGTAATTGGATCCAAAAGTGGAAGCATTAACAGCTTTCCAGAGGCTCTGACGTGAGAGGGTGACAGCAAGAAGCAGTTTCAACAGACAACCTGCTGCCAGATGTTCAGGAGCTGCCACTGGGCAATCTTTGCCTGCTGATTTAAGAGTACCTCTGCACTCCCCTATCAATTCCTCCAAGCAAAGAAAGGAAGTTGAGACAATAATAAGTGAAGGTTTGTGTGTAAAAGAAGAGACAGTGTTGGGACTGGGGAGGTGCTCTTTTGTAGCTGCAATTTAGTTCCACAAAAAGCATGGCAGGTTTCATCTCCACTCTTCATACAGGGAGATGAATAAAGGCTCAAGCAGCAAGAGCATGTCTCCAGGGTTGCTCCAGTCGTTGCTCTCTAACACAGAACAGGGACAGTTATTGACTGTGGATGACCCTGAAGGCATTACTAGAAGACTTGGAGACTTCTCCATTGCCAGAACCCAAGTGAAGAGCAGGTTAGTCCTTCCAGCAAGCAGAGCAATTGTCTGCTAGCAGTGAAACCTGGGAGTGTAATTACTGGAGGAACAGAACTTCTCCTTTCCACCTTCTCTTCCACCCAGGACACTTCAGTCCTCCAGTTCAGCTTAATGGGAGAGCACTTGGCTGTTGGGACAGCAGCAAAATAACTCCTAGCCTGCCAAAAACATCAGTTCTGTGTGAGGATTCACTTTCATTTACACCAGCACAAAACAGAAGCGATGCCTCTATGCTTGATGAAATCACAGCAATGTGAAGATGGATGCAGGGAAACCTCCACACTTAACATGTGCCACAATATTTCTGAGGAAGTATTGTTTTCTTGTATGAAGACAATCACTGCTATTCTACTTAACTATTAGCCTACAGCCCGTGTTCCCAAAGGACATTTCTTCGAGCTCAATGTAACACATCCCTGTTAAGTCCTGAAGGGGCTTTTTCTCCCTTCAAATGGTAATCTGCCCAGATGCAAAAAATATACAAAGTGTATATGCTGCTCAATAAATGAGATATATGCTGTGTCCTAAATACTTGAAATGCTTGTGTCACTGATAATGCCCCTTAAAACACTGCAAGACCAGCCTCTTCTCATGATGTTTAAGATTCATGGCAGGATGCAATATGCTCTGACCATCATAAATGCCTGCCAATGTTTTAATGTTTTAAGCACAGTCTACAATGAGTAATATACTTTAAATATATGGGTACAGTAAACTTCAGCCAAATCAATAGCATCTGGGCATAGACCATACAAGCCTGTGAAAAGTGTCCAGAAACAGAGAGAAAATCCTGGTGCCAAACCTCAGCCTGAGTTGCAGGGTTTGAATGGATTTGATGCATCAGCTAACCAGATTTTTATGAGGAAACCCCAAGCTAGCCCATCAAATGGAGAAATGTAACAAATCATTAGCAAGCTTCATAGTCAAAGAAATGCCTTTGGTAAGAATCAAATTCCACTGAATGGATAAAGGCTGCTTTTATTGCCTGATCTTGGAGTATCTGCCTGTGGTTAATCAGAGCCCAGATGTGTACTCCATTAAATACCCCACAGAGCTGCCTCAGACCCAACTTCCTCTTACAACCCATCAGCCCAAGCAGCAGCATCTCCCAAGTGATCTACTGCCACAAGCGACTGTATTTCTTGTGTCTACCTTTATGCCAGCATCCCCTTTTTCACTCTGCCCAGCAAAGGAGAGAAAGAAAGAGAGGAAAACGAGGACAGTGGACACAAAGAGAAGTCAGGCAAGCAGTACAATCCTAACAGCAAGAGAAAAAGAGAAAACTGAAAGAGAGAACTTGTGACAAATGTTCTCCAGAGAGAACCAGCTCCTGATAATAGCACAGTACCAGCCTGATCTCTGGCTGAAGCCCTACCCTCCCTGGCAATGCCAGGCAACTTACGTTGCTGGAATGCATGATGGTGGTGGCCCAATGCTTTAATCTGTGCTTTGGGAAACTGTTTCATGGACCAGAGCATCCTCATTCTCGCAGTCTTAATACAAAAGCCTCTGAAGGCTAGATTGATTTTATTCTTGAATAGGGCCATGGTTCAGGCCAGTGAGGAATCACTGGCCAAAAATTGTCCAAGCACTTACAGAGGAGCAAGTTATTCTATGTGCATGGCTGGTATAAGTCTTTAGAGAAATGTTTCTAGTCCCTGACCTTCCACAATCCTTCAGCATGCCTCTAGGCTTGTGTGCCACTTATCTCCCCTCTGGAGATGGCGTACTGTCCCTGTGTGTCACAAGATGAGCCGTAGGGGAAAAAGACCAGCCTGGATGAATAAGGAAATTTTGAAAAATCTAAAAGAGAAAAAGAGTATGTACCACCTCTGGGAAAAGGGCAAGGTCAATCGAGTCATGTATTGAGGAATTGTCAGGCTGTGTAGGAAGAAAATTAGGGAGGCAAAAGCCCAACTTGAACTGAGGCTGGCCACCGCTGTTAAGGATAATATGAAGAGCATTTATAAATATATCAATGAAAAAAAGAGGGGTAGTAATAACCTCCACTCCTTACTGGACATGGAGGGAAATTTAGTAGCTAGAGATGAGGAAAAGGCAGAGGTACTTAATGCCTCCTCTGCCTCTGTCTTCAACAACAGGGTAGACAGTCTTCCCTAAACTGGTAGATGGGGATAGGGTACAGTGTAGCTCCCTTGTTATCCAAGAGGTACTAGTTAGAGACCTGCTGATCTGTTTGGATCCCCACAGGTCCATGGGACCGGATGAGATTCACCCCAGAGCGATGAGAGAGCTGGAGGATGAGCTTGCTAAACCACTCTCCATAATTTATCAGAAGTCATGGATCACAGGTGAGGTCCCAGATGATTGGAAATTGGCAAATGTGATCCCCATTTACAAGAAAGGTCAGAAGGATGATCTAAGTAACTACAGACCTGTTAGCCTCACCTCAATTCCAGGCAAAGTTTTGGAACAGTTAGTGCTGA